>CANIUD010000036.1:1237500-1487500 GCA_947470075.1 Closterium sp. Yama58-4
ACTATGAACAGCAATAAAACATATGTATAACGTAGTTCAACTCACTCCGCCGCATCCGTGAAATTTTCACGCTGGACCCATTACACCGCATTGATATTCTCACGCTTGACCCAAGTGGCGTGTCGTGTGGTCATTGCATCCGTGGTGCGTGAGTTGTCGCGTGTGTGTGCATTCACGGAATTTTCTCAACTTGGCCTGTGGCTGTTCTCGGCTTCAACACTGTAAATACAGGTCAGCTTTGACTCGCATGCTTTGTATGTGTTCGCCAGCGTCGCAAGTACCGAATTGCACGCGAGAAGGGTTGATGTACTTCATGTTTTTCCATCGCTTTTTTAAATCTTCCCGAAAACACACCCCAGTGTGTCAGTTTTCGGAATTACGTAAGTACCCCACTTTCGACATGGATCGGTTGGGGACTTGCGTTTAAAACCACTTCGGTTCTTACGAAGTCTAGATAATACGCTCTGTACAAATCAGGTACAACAACACAAAATCGACCACCCACCAGCAAAGCGCGTGAGTGTGAGAGCGTTGCGTGGCTTGGCAGCAGGTTATGCGACAGTTGCACTGCGTGGCTCTACTTGGGCAGCAAAGTGGTGCCCAGCTGCACAAGGTGGCTTTCTTGTGGTGCCCAATTGCACATCGTGGCCTCACCTGGGCAGCAAACTGGTGCCTAGTTTGACAGCCTGGCACCACCCGGGCAGCAAAGAGGTGCAGCACTTGGCCAACCACTCACATTAGGAACTGGTTCCAGCGGGGTGTTTTTTGGCCAATAAAACGCTATCGCGCCACCACGTAGCTGTTATCTTCCCACCTTAGTGCTCTTGCCTCATCCACCGTGGCCTGGGAGGCGGCGGTGTGTAGACGAAAATTTTCACTCCGTCCTTCCAGAAACTACATGCCGACAAACGTCAGCCAACGCGCCTTTGGTGAACGCCAGCGGGGATGAAGACGGAACTGTACCGCTCATCGTCATCCTAGGGCTACTCACATCCCCTGAAACCCCCCCCACACACCATCTCCTCCCTCTCTCCCTTCCCCGTTGGCAGACGAAAGGGTTACCTGCTCTATCTTCGTGTCTCAGTTTGGAAATTCAAACTTCGAAATTTCAAACTTTCTCCAAACTTAGCTCGGCAGACTCCTTTTCCCATTCTATCCTAGCGCGACCCGTGCCGAGCCTCCATGCGGTGCGGAGTGGGTCTCTGGTTTGGTAAACACCCCGTCAGCCAATCATGGTGCGATTTCCAACCTTCACGCTTGCTCTTTCATTAGTGTTACATTCGTTCATGGTTTAGCCCGCTTTTTTG
Organism: Closterium sp. Yama58-4; assembly: GCA_947470075.1. Lineage (NCBI taxonomy): Eukaryota > Viridiplantae > Streptophyta > Zygnematophyceae > Desmidiales > Closteriaceae > Closterium > Closterium sp. Yama58-4. Next base: position 1,238,808 of record CANIUD010000036.1, read on the forward strand.
TCACCTCGCCCGCATGTATTTAAATAGGCAGGCTGGCAACTAGCTGGCTATACGTTTGTCGTCCGTTCTATTTTATTCACACCTAGCTGAAGATGGCACGCGGTCATGCTCGAGATCTCGTCCCTGCATCAATGCGTTCGTTGCAGACTAGGCAGGCTCTGCCTCGGACCAGCAAAACCAATCATAAGTATATTGGGAACAACTCCACCGTCGGTAAGTTCACTTGTGTGTATGTGTGTTTCTGTTTTTTGTTTGTTTTTAATTGCTCATATACTATTTGTAAACCTGACGGTTCTCACTTGTCTTAAACTATGTCTAACCCACGTTTCTGTAAACCTGATTGTCGCAGAAGCCAGTCACGAAGACGAGGCCGACATCCTACCGCCTCGTCGCCATGGTACCGGCCAACGTGCCAAGCACGCGAGGCGGAGCCTCGATGACGTCAATAACGGCTCCGCCGGTGGGACAACCGTGCAGGCTCAGGGAGCAGGTGTGAAGACTAAATCCGACTCCCGTCGCCCGCCATTGAACGCTTCTGCCGCTGATGGAAATGCCGTGGCGGTCGGTGGTTCCTCCTCTGCCTCGGTTCCCCCGGCTGGTGCTGTGAACGCTGCTTCCCCTGCTGCTGTTGCTACTGCTGCTCCCGGATCTCCCATTTCTGCGGCAGCTGTTGCTGCAGCTCCCGGGTCTCCCCCTGCTGCTGCTTCCGACGGTGGTGCCCCTGGTGGTGGTGATGTTGCCCCCAATGTTGTTGTCTCTGCCAAGAAAGATGCTCCTGAGGAAGGTGCGTGTGCCCTTTTGCTGTTTTGATTTCCTTTTGCTCACCGGTATAACTAGATCGGAGCTATTGCGCCGTGCATGATTTTGTGAGTATAACACTTAAAAAGATCCTGTTTTGCTCTTGCCTTTTTCCCACCAACAGGAAACGCCGATCAATCCCCGATGGAGATGATTATGACCCGCGCGAAAGGGCAAGTGTACACAACTGATGCCGCTCGGTTTGACGAGGAGGCGCGCGCCGAACCTGATGTGAATGAGGAGCTGCGCATCAAGGCGGAGAGTCAGAAGGCGATTGCAGGGGTTTATCAGAAGGAGAACGGGCGCCTCGCTGAAGAAATGAAAAGCGCCCTGGTGCTTTTAACGCACCTTGCTAAGAAGGTCCAGCAAGTGGACCAGTCGCAGCTCGACTGGAAGGTACATTTTCATATCAAAGTTTTGGTTTTGGTCAAAGTCAGTGTTGAGTTTTACACCTTCTGACTTTCTAACTACGCTAATTTTCAGAAATACATCAAGGAAGCTTGCGACGATTTCCTGTTCAAGCAGGAGACGCTCAACCTCAACCCCGACTCTGAAACCATGCTCAATGCTTTGATCAGTAAGTACTGCCATCTATTTGTCTGACTACGATTCTGTTAACTACTATTGCTTACTACCCGTTGGTCGTGTGCAGGGAAGGCGGGATACACCACCGAGTCACCCGAAGGACTGCAAGTGGCTGCGATTGCCAAGTCCCAGGGCAAGCTCAAGTATGCGAGCGAGCGGTTCAACGACCGTATTGGGAAGATTTACCGCTTCTGTCGCTGTTACGGTTTGAGCCGTGAGCCTTGCATCTTCATGAGGGAAAAGCGCACCCTTAAGGGCGAGCTTACCTTCGCCGAGCTCGAGGACTTCGCGAAGCTGTGCGTGAACTACATGACTAACAACTCCGACCGTAAGTGTTTAAAGATAGTACATCGTAGTTGTCAGTTTCGCATCTGTTTTAACCACCCTTTCGTACATTTCGCAGTGTTTTTGGGCACCTATTGGCATGTGTGGGAGGGCACGCCGTTCTCCAGTCCAGGGTTTGTCAAGTGCGCTGCTCTCTGGGACTCCGAATTTGACAGAAGTCTTCCCATCGCCCTGTTTCCTGACCAGCTGCTTGTCATCCTTGCTGCGGTAGGTTACTAACGTTTTTTCAGTTTGTGGTATACACGACTTTTTTCCAACGGTTTGTGCGATGTATATGTATCAGGTGCAGTTCAAGCTTCGTTATCTGCACGACAAAGCCCAGTTCAAGCGGTCCGGGGACCCGGCTGCTTTTTCCAGGCAGGCAAGGGTGGTGCAGCGCTGGATCAATGAGGGTCCTGTTACACGTGACGGGGATTGTGTTGGCATTGGCAGCATCTGCATTGTTGGATGGAAGGAGATCCCCGAAGCTGAGCTGGAGGCAGATGAACTTGGTGATTTGACCCGACAGGACCTCACCTCTAGGGCCTCCTATCGCAGGGTTTATAACGAGAACGAAGTGCAGGCGGAGCTGTACTAGAACGCTATTTTAGTAATAGTAGTTTTAGTACATGTACCCCTTAATAATATGAAATGTTATTTCTCTTAATTGTGTTTCCTGTGTGTACCAATTTTAAATATAGCTAATTAGAAACCTATGTCAGAATGTTGTATTTGTCTAGCCTGCAGTGGGGTACTCTATAGCGAGTACAGCCCAATCTAGGGTTCCTATATGTACTCAACTGCTTGCTAGTGCAACTCCTCTTTCTGCCTCTAAACTTTCTACTACCTATCTTGACATGGTATCAGAGCAGGTCGACCCCCTTGGGTCGATCCTGTGGGTGGGCCCACCACCTAATGCTTCCGCTGCTGTTCTACTTGTCGCGCGCCTCGGTCGCGCGACGCCTCCTTCCTGCCGCGCGCGCCGGTCGCGGCGAAATTTTTTTAAGGTTTTCATCCCGCCGTACGCTCGGGGCGTGCGGCGGTTTTCTGCCTGCCGTGCGCCCCGAGGCGCGCGGCGGTTTCCCACCGTCGAAGTGCCCCCCGTCGCCCGTCGAAGCGCCCCCCGTCGCCCGTCGAAACGCCCCCGTCGCCCGTCGGAGCGCCCCCCGTCGCCCGTCGAAACGTCCCCGTCGCCCGTCGAAGCGCCCCTGGGACCCGCGCGCGGCCCGTACGGGCTGCGCCAGGCCCGCGCGCGGCCCGTACGGGCTGCGCCAGGCCCGCGCGCGGCCCGTACGGGCTGCGCCAGGCCCGCGCGCGGCCCGTACAGCCCGCGCGCGGCCCGTACGGGCTGCGCCAGGCCCGCGCGCGGCCCGGGCAGCCCGCGCGCGCCTCGTCCCGCCTGCGGCAGACCCGTGCGCGCGCCTCGTCCGTCCCCCAAGCTTCTGTCGGCGCCCCACCCCCGCTACTGCCCGCGTTCCTGTGTTAGGGTTTGGGGGTGGCGGGTGTGGGGGTGCCGGTTGTGTGCCCCGTCCCCTCCTTCTCCTCCTCCTCCGTCTCCCGCTGCTGCAGCTGCCGCTCAGGGGGGTGGGTGTGTGGGGAGCCGACGGAGTGGTACTAGGGGGGTGAAAGGGGAGTGGAGCTAGGGGCGAAGCAGGGGGTGTGTGTCGAGGGGTGTGGGACTGTTGGGGGAGGTTGAGCGGAGGCCGCCGTCGTGTCGTCTGCAGCGCCTGTATTCCGGGGTTCTGATAGCCACCGGTAGCTCAGAGAGCCGGTTGCACCTGTCGCCCGTGGGTCCGTTGCTCCTGTCGCTGCTGATCAGACGCAGAGCCTGTTACTCCTGTATTCCGGGGCCCTTGCTCCCGGTAGCCACTAGAGCTGCACCAGAGCCGTCTGTTGCCCGTGTGTCTGCAGCTTCAGTCGTCGCCTCCACTCCTCTCTCCCCTCGCCAGCCCTCCTCCTCCTCACTTGCCCTGTGTGACTGCCTCTAGCTTTGCTCATAAAATGTGAACTACTATTATGACTGCTTGTTGTGCTGATTACACCCCACTTTGGCTATGGGGGTGTGTCAGAATGTTGTATTTGTCTAGCCTGCAGTGGGGTACTCTATAGCGAGTACAGCCCAATCTAGGGTTTGCTATTTGTATCTCAACTGCTGCTAGTCCAAACTCTCTTTCTGTTTCTAAACTTTGCCTACTACTTCTGACAAGAAGAAATGGTGCAGCGGCGAAGCTGAGACCGGGAAGCTGTGGATTTTACGTGACGTGATAGGCACGGCGGGCTGCAAAACGGTTGGGCGATAGTTTCTTTTTAACTAAGGCTACCCCGACTCCGATAGTTTTTGCCTCTCCACCGTGGCCGAGTTCGCGTGGGCAACAACGACGATACCCCATCCGACAAAAGCGGACGCTGGGTGAACGGCGGGAAGCGGAATTGTCGGGGGGTGAATACGAAAAAATTGATGACGACGGAGGGAAAGTTGTGGGTGATCCAGCAGATCACTTGAGTGATAGGTTGAGAACGTGCACCAATCCACCGTGAATTTCGGAGTCTATTCGGTAGACACCCGAAAGGGTTTGATATTGTTACATGGAGGCGCGGCGAGCGGTACATTGCCAAGGATACCTGGGATTCGCTAAGTGGTTCCGACTGGTATGAAGATGGGTGAAGATCTGAGTACCAGGGTTAACGGCGGAAACGTCGGGGCTACACGGCGGAGAATGACTTCGGGACTGCTGCCCCAACCACGATTTTCGTGGTTATCTTCCAACGAAAAAAAAAAGGAAAAGAGTTGAAGCTGAGGGTGTTTCTTCGCTTCCTGGAGTGCGGTTGAGCCGTTGGGGGACTCGCCTGAAGGGACACTTTTAAGTCGCCTGGCAAGAAACACAGCGGCGGGGATACCTAGAACCCACTGGTGTTTAAACGTACACCGCGGGAAATTCTTCAGGGAGCGTGGGAGCAGCCGAAGTTTCGGGATTTACCTGCCGATGACGAGCGATGAGGTGAAACATCGCAAAGCGCCAGTGGGAGTTTGCGTGGTTTTTAGTTAAACTTCAACGGCGGGAGCAGTTTCGACGACGGGGTCAACGGCGTTGATGCCACTAGGTTCCGTGAAATTCGGTCTCGGAAGACCCAGGGCAGTCCCCGGTTCTCGATTGAACCCACACGCTGGGGTCGGGTAACCGAAGGAAACTGATGGTGACCGGGTGGGCGGCTATAGCACGTCCGAGATTTTCGGAGGCGAACTGCACCTGCAACTGCGGATTTACGGGGCTACTTTTCTGGCGACAATTTCGGAGTTCGACGAAGGACTTACCAGTTTTACGGCGGGAAGCGCCGACATTTTCGAGGAATTTCATCGGCGTTTGGTTAAACGCGCGCGGCATTGACGTCGTGCAACAGCGCGAGAACTACACGGATTTTCTCAGGGGTACGAACGACTTACGACGAACTGACTGAGGCGGCAGCAACAGTGACGGGGGGGGAGACAGCTGCAAATTTTCATCCCTGCCCACGAACTCTCGGCGGATTACGACAAAACTCTCGGAGAATCCATTCGAACTCTGCTTCTGACAACTCGCCATCGACCCGCCCACGACAAACATATTTAATTTCAGCCACGTCAGGTGCTGCCAGCGCAACAACTGCTGAAGATTCTGCAAGATTCTGGCACGTGAAGACAAAACAGGTTCAATTCGAGTATTCGATAAAATGAGTTTCGGTTTTTGGGCTACATCTTCTGGTTCGCCCTCGACGATTTTTGGGGCACGACACACCGGTTTCGTCATCGAAATTTCCACACCGACACATTTTCATCTAGTTTCCTACGCTTAACACTCGTCTCAGTGCGACTTAACACCTGGTTTCATTGGTTTTCACTTCGGCGCTGCTGCGGGACATTTTCTGGTGTGTTTCTCTTGGAGGGGGGGAGAACGTGCTTTGCACTGTTTCTTTCCTTGGCGTTTTCTCGTTTCCTCGGTCCTTTTCTGACTTTGTCAGGTTGAGTCGGCACGACGGACGACTACGATTGCCGCTTCACAATCAACGGTTCCTGATTGATCGCGATTGAATTTCGCGTCAGTCTGTTCCCTCCAAAATCGCATCTGCCTCGACCGTCAGATTCGCACCTGCTCGATCAACGGCCCACATTCCAACTTCCACTTCATTTTGGGCCAGTTCATCTTCATACGTCAGATCGAAATCTGACTACATCAACGGCCGACATTCCAACCTTTTCAACAATATTGCCTAAGGCATTCCAGCCGTCGGATTCAGCTCCTGTGAAGATCTACGGCATCCTCGCTAGTGTGGGGCCTGTTTCAGTATAGGGCTGCCTTATTTAGGAGGTGGGAGAGTGTAAGGATTTACAAATCCTTACTGAGGCACTCGTTAGCGAGGCCATCCCGAGGGCCACGCGACGAACCTGTCTTGCCTATTTCGTCGCACCGAACCACTCCCGAGTCAGCCTCTGCTCCAATTGCAACCATCACCGAGCCATCCCATTCCGAACCCCCCGCCTAGCTAGCATTTCCCCTATTTAGGCCTCGCTACTTCATTGTTTCGTCATTCTGTAATTCTCATTCTCGTTATTCGATATCTGCGCACAGAACAAGTTCATTAATAACATTGTTGAAATCGTGAGATCTAAATTGCATATTGTAGGCTACGTTAAGACACTCCAGATCCAACTTGAATGAGGTCATTTGGAGCTGTGACCAGATCGCTATGAACGTTTGAAGCCGCTGTGAAAAAATCTGACTGTGCACTCTATCTTTCGTTTTAGGCACATTGAAGCCTATTGTGACTATAACACGAACTCGGCTTCTCCTCCTCAGCTGCTGCCATAACTAGTGTTAGGTACCCCATGCTGCTCTCGTTCACCATCCACTCGAACCGTGTTGTATCCGTCCAGCTTCGTAGCTCCACACGTTTCCCGTTGTTGTAGATGCACGCCTTCTTGTTGACCTAGTCAATTTCAGGGTTTAACCGCTTCAAGAAATATCATCCCAAATGAAATCTAACCCCTTGATGTTCGTGATCAGCAACGTCGGCTTCCATCTCAACGCACCTATATGCAGCTGCAGTGATGCTTCACAGTGGATGGGAAGCTTTGTACCGTCCACCATCGTTGATGAGAACCGACTCTTCTACGAAGAATCCCCTGTTTACTCCAACGCCCACGGTCACACATCGAGTGGGACGCACCGCTGTCCACCAGTGCCTGGAGGCGTCGTCCTTTGCATAACACCCTGAGGAGTAGTGGTCTCTTTTGCGCTGAGTAGCCAAAGATAGTCTCATTAATAGGATTATAGGGTACATCAAAATAATCACATTCACTATTTTCTATACCTAACTCAGCACTCTTAGGGTGTGTCAGGCCCTTTGAAACATGTTTTGACCGATTATTGTCGACCATTTTTATCGTCATTTTTTCGCGAACGTCGACATCTTAGCCGAATTCGAGTCGACTACATGTCGGATTGATGTCGATTTTTTTTTAAACCCGTGGGTCAAGAAGGCCAAATTTGGCTCATCCTTCCTAATGTTGGTTGGGTGTCCCAAAAACGTCCGTGCTGATTCCCAATTTCTGAGACCTAGGCCAACATTTTAGACACTCCTATTGGCTAGTGGCCAAATATTGCCCTCACTCCCAACCAACCTTCCTAAGCTTGAACAGCTTGGCCTGCGGGTTTTAAATTACAAAAAGTGGCCGGATTATGCGAGCTCGTCAAAAAATAATCGGGACTGACGCAACCGTGTTAATTTCGTCAAAATCGGCCAGCCGGATTAGGCCGATTTCGGATCTAACATACCCTTAACTTCCAGCTTTTACCTGGTGGGTAGGAGGATTTTTTCGAGGCTTGAGTAACTTCTCATGAGCCTGGAATTTTCCTCTTAGCCTTTGCAGCTGTATAGGCTTCACCTGTGAGCCTTAATACGGTGTTGCGAGGAGAGGATATTAACTCCATTCTACGCTCCGTAGTACTTCGCCCAAGTCCTTTTCTTGGCCTCTAATTCTCCCCTAATATTTTCAAAGGCTTGAAAACCACAAGAAGTAGTAATCTTTGTTAAAGCATCTTCATAGGATAACTTTAACGAATACTTACTTTCGTGGGTGTTTGGTTGGAGTTTCCTGGTTGATGCAGAGCCTTTTTTCGCGGAGTCTCCATTCGCCTCGGCGATTTCCCCTATTGCCGGCCAGTCGCAACGTTATACATTCGCGCCATCATTTTCTCCTTTTTTTGCCTGCTAGGAAGTTGCCACGTCGTCGCGTTTTTTCTCCTTTCGGATCTTTACGTAATCGCCAGGTCGATCTGCGTCTACTGACAATTCCCGTTTTTTTACTTCGAGGGTGCTGCACTGTTGCCGCCCAGCAATTTCGCACGTGCTTTCTTCATTTTGTAACATGATAGGATTTGATGTCTGGATGTGCCGCAAAATCCGCATTTTGTCGGCCGCGGCTTCGTGTCAATCCTGTTCGAAGAACGTGGGGGGTGCCGATCGCTCCGTGCCGAATGATCCATTCAGCACATGGCGTCGTGTTTCGGGTTGACCATGCGTCAACGCGTCGTATCGTTCAGCTGCACGCACCATGTTGCGGTAGCTACTGCAATTTGCAGCAATGACGTGCTGGCGAATCTCCATTTTCAACCCCTTGGTGTACGCTTGGATTTTTTTGCCATCGGTCAGGTCGATGATGCGGTTTAAAAGTTGTTCCATCTGCTGCGTGCACTGTGCTACACTCCCGTACTGTTTATGTCGGTGAATCTGCTGCCGCGCCATGTACGCCGAATTTACTTTCGATGAGGTTTGCTCGAAACTGCACCCACGTTCTCTCCCCACAGACCACATCACTGTAGTAGATCCACTCCAATGCCGGGCCTCGCAACAGTTTCGTTGCGAGCTGAATCCGTGATGTGTCGTGTGTCGGGGTTGAACAAACAATGACCTCGGAATAGATTTCGAGGGTTGCCACGAATCGTCAAACGTCCCATCCTTTCGTGCTCGGATCAAACGCGAGAGCCTCGGGCAAGCTGCTTCGAGGTTCGGCAAAGGTGGTACCACTAATCCGTGAAATGCCGGTATCGCCGCTGCTGCTGCTGCTGTCGCTGCTGCATTTACTGCTACCGATTGGTTCGTGAGAAGGGCTTCATTTCGTCAGATTGCCGCTTGCGTCTGCTCCACGTCGGTGCGAAGGCTGGCAATTTCCTGCATGCTGCCTTGCCCCTCCATCCCTGACATCGCATGTCCGAAAACCTAAAACGAGGGGGAGTGAAAAACACGGAACCGGTTTTACGTACCCGAAATCAGTGTTTAACTGTCGTCCCCCCCCCCCCCCCCCCCCTTTTTTTTCAAGACAGGCTTTTAGTGGTAAAAAGAAATTCGCGTGTAAACGGCTCTTATTACCAAGTGTGAGGATCAAGGATCAAGCTCAGAAAAGAGAGGTTGAATTCAATGATCCACCTGGGTACAACACGAGGCTAGATCTAGTCTCGACACAAGGCAGGTAACCCAGGTGTTACGCGAATGTTTTGAGGGTCGCGAAGCGTCCCGAACAGAACCTTCCCGAACTCGGTAGAAAGCAATTCGGTGGCAACCGAAAAACATGAGATCGGTACACGTAACATGGTTCAGTGCTATAACTACAATAAAATATATGAATGTACCTAACCTATGAAATAAAAAACATCCATGCATGATCCTCTACTCTAACTTGTTGCGGCTGCAACTGCACCTGGTGCTGTAGTCGTGAATCCTCCTTTACCTTCTCTTGATGCCGCAATTGAGACTGCTACTACTACTGCTGCTGTGCACCCCCAGAGCCGACACCACCAGCTCCAGCAGCCCTAGTACCCTCACCCTCCGCAATTGCACCTCCCGCACCCCCGACACGACAGGGACTGGACGCTGCGGGTGGGAGGGGGCTATCGGGGCGATTGGGGGGGGCTCAAGGTTGAGGAATAGTGGGTGGAAAAGACCTCAAGTGTTGGACACCTCAGACTTGTCGAACGTGACGTCCTGAGAACAGAAGAACTGGCAGGTAACCGAGTCGTAGAACTACCAGCCGGAGGTGTCCAAAGGGATCTGAAGAAAGACACATGCACGTGTGCGCGGAGACAACTTTGTTCGCGCCAAGGGCGCGAACGTGAGCCAGAGAACCCCAGACGCGGTAGTCAGCTGCTACACCTGGAGAACCCGTCCAAAGATCAGTGTCACCCGTGGCCGTGCGTCACTAGGCCACAGGTTCAGCTGGTGCGCGGCGTAGCGGACCGCTTGAGGCCACAAGAACTTGGGAGCACCGGCATGGCACATGGAGGTCCGAGAAACATCCATGACCAGGCCGATGCATCACTCGGCTACCCTATTCTGCTGCGGCGAGTCTGGTAGCGTGTAAGACTGGATGATCCCCCAAATCTGACAAAACGTCTCCAGGCGAGTGGAAGAAAACTCCCCACCACGGTCCGAGTGTAGGCGGAGCCCACACAAGGCCTGGGCGACACCCCTCGCTAGTAGCCATGGGTCAAGGACGATAGACACATCGACCTTTTGTCGCAAGGGGAAAACCGTGGTGTAACAGGAGCAGTCGTCCACCACAATAAGGAAGTAGCGCTCCTGCCGTGGGCCAAGAACCGGGGAGGGGCCCTAGACGTCCAAGTGCAGGGTCTGAAAGGGAACAGTGTCAGAATATTATGCTCTAGCCTGCAGTGGGGTGCTCTATAGCGAGTACAACCCTTCTAGGGTTAGCTATTTGTACCACCATTGTTGCTAGTGCAAACCCTCCTTTGCTTCATTCTCTCTTGCCTAGCTAGGTCAACCCTAGCTATGGCTCCTCATCGTGCTAGCTATCACGACATGGTATCAGAGCAGGACGATCCAGTTGGGTCGATCCTGTGGGTGGGCCCCACCACCTCAGTCTTCCGCTGCTCCTACTACTGTTTGTGTCGCACGCCCCGTGGCGTGCGACGGATTTTTCATCCCGCCGCGCGCTCGGGGCGTGCGGCGGTTTTCTCCCCGCCGTGCGCCCCGGACGCGCGGCGGTTTCCTGTCCGCCGTGCGCCCCGAGGCGCGCGGCGGTTTTCCTACCGTGGGGGACCCCCGCGCGCCCCCGATTTCCCGTCGCCCGCGGCCCCCCGTTCCCGTCGCCCGCGGCCCCCCCGTTCCCGTCGCCCGCGGCCCCCCGTTCCCGTCGCCCGCGGCCCCCCGTTCCCGTCGCCCGCGGCCCCCCGTTCCCGTCGCCCGCGGCCCCCCGTTCCCGTCGCCCGCGGCCCCCCGTTCCCGTCGCCCGCGGCCCCCGATTTCCCGTCGCGCCGCCCTGGGGAGCCGCGCGCGACCCCCCGCTGCCCCTTCGCGGCGCCCTAAGGAGCCGCGCGCGGCCCCTCGCTGCCCCGTGGTGGCGTCCTGGGGGTCGCGCACCGTCCCCCTCGCCGTCCCCCGCGCTCCTTCCCCCGTTCCGCCCGTTTTAGGGTTTGGGGGTGAGGAGTGTGGGGGTGGCGGCTATGGGGGTGTCGGTTGTGAGTTACTCCCCCTGCTCCTCCTCCTCCCTCGTCTCCCTCTGCTACAGCTGCCGCTGAGGGGGGTGGTGTGTGGGAGCCTAGGGTTTGGGGTTTAAGGGGGGTACCGTGGGAGTGGAGCTAGGGTTTGAAGCAGGGGGTGTGTGTCGAGGGGTGTGGGACTGTTGGGGGAGATTGAGCGGAGGTTGCCGTCGTGTCGTACGCAGCGCCTGTACTCCGGGGCACTCATTCCCGGTAGCTCAGAGAGCCGGTTGCGCCGTCGCCTGTGGGTCCGTTGCTCCTGCCGCGCGTATTAGCCGCGGAGCCTGTTACTCCTGTACTCCGGGGCACTCATTCCCGGTAGCCACTGTGTCGCACCAGAGCCGTCTGTTGCCCGTGTGTCTGCAGCTTCAGTCGTCGCCTCCTAATCTACTCTCCTCTCGCCAGCCCTCCTCCTCCTCACTTGCCCTCTGTGACTGCCTCTAGCTTTGCTCATAATTGTGAACTTGAAACTATTGCTTCTTGAACTTGTGCTCAGAATGTGTGGTGACATCGTGATCCACCCTGAGCTTGTACTGCTTTGCTTGCTCTGCTGATTACACCCCACTTTGGCTATGGGGGTGTGTCAGAATATTATGCTCTAGCCTGCAGTGGGGTGCTCTATAGCGAGTACAACCCTTCTAGGGTTAGCTATTTGTACCACCATTGTTGCTAGTGCAAACCCTCCTTTGCTTCATTCTCTCTTGCCTAGCTAGGTCAACCCTAGCTATGGCTCCTCATCGTGCTAGCTATCACGACAAACAGTGGTGGGGGGGAGTGAGGAGGAGTGAAAGGCAGTCCACTGCCGACCCTCGACGAAAGGAGTGCACGGCGGCGCAATCCAGCGAGGAAGCGGAGTTTGCAACTCTGGGAGACCTGAGACTAGACAGTGACGTACCATCCTTATGAGACGTGAGAACGACGGGTGGCCTAGATGGTGGTGCCAGAGGACCGATGGGTGAGTGAGGGACCGACAGTCGCACGGCACAGCAGCTACCTGACCTGACCTGACCTGACCTGACCCTGTGTGGTAGTTTCCAATGAGTACAGGCTAGAGCCCGGCTCCCTGTAGAAAGTGGCCAGAGGCGCCCTAGTGGCTCCGACTGTGCAGGAGGCAATAGGCTCGTCCAGTGGGAAAGTAGTGACTACACCTAGGTCGTGGAGGTGACTAACACCCACCAAGTTCTTGGAGAACGAGGAGGTGTAATCTGTGAGGAGCCCAGAGGGAGCTGTCGGACATGGGAGAGTGGTGGTGCTGTGGGCAACTACACGTCCCACGGAGGGGTCACCAAGGCGACAGTGACTAGAGTGCGTAGTGGCGTGAGGTCAGTACAGTCACGAAAGAAATAGCTGGACGTTCCAGAGTCTAGGGTGAAGGAGAGCTGGGTAGTCTGTGTAGTCGCACCCGAGTCAGCGACAAAGGCTGGTGCTAGACTAGTGGTAGCTCCAGCTCCCACACAAAGACCCTCAGAGGCGCCTGGACTGGAAACTACACTCGCACCAAGACTAGAAACAAATGACTCTACTCGTGCAGTCGGAAAATGTCCTAGACCAGGTAGGTGAGACTCATTTGGTGCAGTAATGCGCTGGCGAACGCGAGGGCCAGCGCGGTATAATAGCGTGAGGACCAAAACGCTCACGGTGGAGGTCGTCGAGGCGACGGTAGTAGCGAGAGGCAGATTGGTCAAGACTCCAGCAGGTAGTGCCAGTACCTCGACCAGGCAGGATCTGGTACCCGCAAGGACCGACATCGCGCCGACTGCTGGCTGAGCCGCTGCTCCGGCCGGTACTCCTAGGACCCTCAGGTCCCCATTGCCGGGGGGACTGTAGCTCCTTGCTGCTGTCGCTGCGGCTGACCTGCTACTGCTGCTGAACTCTAACACATGCCATGGCAGGCGCTAGAGATGGTCGAGCGCGATGGGGATCGGCTAGGAGCGGTTGCTAGCTACAGCCTATGCTGCTGCTGGTTCTGCTGGGGGCAGCCTATGCTGCTGCTGGTTCTGCTGGGGGCAGCCTATGCTGCTGTTGGTTATACTGGGGGCAGCCTATGCTGCGGCTGGTTCTACTGAGGGCAGCCTAATCCTGCTGGTTCTGCTGGGGTCAGTCGAAGCTGCTGCTGGTGCGCTGGAGGCAGCCTATGTTGCTGCTGGTTCTGCTAGGGGCAGCCTATGCTGCTGCTGGTTCTGCTAGGGGCAGCCTAGGCTGCTGCTAGTGCGCTGGCAGCAGTGTAATCTGCTGCTGGTGCTACTGGCGGCAGTCTAAGCTGCTGTTGGTTCTACTGGCGGCAGTCTAAGCTGCTGCTGGTGCTGTTGGTGGCCGTCGAAGCTGCTGCTAGTGTGCTGGCGGCAGTGTAAGCTGCCTAGTTCTGCTGGTGGCAGCGGGTGGGGCAGCAAAACTGGTAAGGTAACGGGTGGGGCGGCTGGTCTGGCTGGGGCGGCAGAACTGGTAAGGCAGCGGGTGGGGTGGCTGGACGTGGGTGGGGCTGCAGATATGGCTGGGGTTGCGGGCTATAGGTGAGGCAGTGGGAACGGGTGGGGCGGCAGAACTGGGTGAGATGGTTGGTTAAGGGTGGGGCGGCAAAACTGGGAAGAGTCGGGCGGGACTAGGGCGGCGGGCTAAGGCAGTGGGATCGGGTGGGACGGCTGGTAACGAGTGGGACGGTAGAACTGGGTGGGGCGGTTAGACTGGGAAGGGGCGGCTGATTAAGGGTGGGGAGGCAGAACAGGGAATAGGTAACTGGTCTTACTGGGGCAGTGGGCTACAGATGAGGTTGCGGGAACGGGTGGGGCGTCGGGCTACAAGGAAGGCTGCGGGAGCGGGTCGCAAGTGGGGCGACGCGCAGCCTGCACGGGCTACTGTACGAGTGGTCGAGCATGCAGTTGCGCGTCCTGTTGCACGGGCCATCGCACGAGACTACGCGTGCGACAATTCGTGTGGTTGCGTGCGACCACACAAGCGGATGTGCGGGCGGCGCGACGAGGGGAAAAAGGTAGGGCGCGATGGGGGAAAACGGGCAGGACGCGAAGGGGGGGGGGAGGCGGGTGGGGTGGGGTGGGTGGTGGGGGCAGGAGGGGAACGACGCGACGGGTCTGACGGGTGAGGCGACGGGAAAACGGGCGGTGTGCGAGGTAAAGGGCACTACGAGTTACGAACTGACAGGGCACTACGGGCTAGGGCTCTTCGGGCTAGGGCGCTTCGGCCTAGTATGGGGTACAGGGCAACGGGCCCATGGAATCGTTTCTCGCTCTATACCATGTGAAAGTTAGAAATCGTAATGAATTGACTAAGGTATGACAAAACAAGAAAGATATAGGCAATACTAACACTAACCCAAGCATGAATGTAACACACCTAGAATAACACACATAAACTATACCAAATATAGTTTGACATCCAGCACCAGTACCTCCAACTCCAGAACCTCCGGCACCAGCACGTCCGGCTCCAGTACCTCCAGGGGCAGCACCCTCATGCTTAGCACCCACAGAACCAGCACCCCCAGAGTCAGCACGGCGTCCGACTACCCACTCACGCAGCTGCTGCGGCAAGAGAGTCTCCTACGGCAGCGGCTGGCTACTCCCGGGTGAAGCACCTCCAGGCTCAACACCCCCAGGCTCAGCACCCCCAGACTCAGCACCCCCAGGGCCTACACCTCCAGTGCCTCCACCTCCAGCAGCACCGGAGTCTACAGCAACAGGTAGCAGAGGCGGCGAAGACGGCCGAGGTGGAAAGCCAAGAGGGGTCTCCAAGTGCGGGGAGCGGCGAGAAGCCGCAGTGTCGTCAACAGCAGCTCAGCCGGTCCAGAAGAGACCTCCAAAGGCTCAACCAAGAGGAGTGGTGTGACCTGAGACACACCTGATGGAGCACGACGCGAAGGAGGGTAGGGGTCTACCGGGGGGTAACCTGGAACCAGGAAAAGGCACGGCAGGGGGACAGGAGAAGACACATGGGGGAGGAGACGGTAGTAGCAAACAGACTCATCAAAGGTGACGTCATGGGAGGACAGGACACGACGCGTGGCTGGGTAGTAGAACTGCCAACCAGGCGCATCAGTCGGAAAGCCAAGACACGCAGCGAACGGTGCGAGAAGAGAGCTTGTCCGCAGTGGTATCGATTACATGGGCAAACGAACCCCAGACTCGAAACGCCGACGCATCTCCAACCTTCCCGGTCCAACGCAATGTAGGCGAGGTCTCTGGCTCGGAGACACGGGGCCAGAGGTTGAGCTGATGCAAGGCATATCGGGCTGCAAACGACTACAGAAAATGGGGAAAAGCCACATGGATCATGGAGGAGGGAGCGACCTCCATGACCAAGCCAATGCGGCGCTCAGCGATCCCATTTTGCTGTGGAGAAGCCAGAAGCGTGAACGACTGTGTAATGCCCTCCTCACAAGAAAAGTCATTAGGGATACCAGTATAAAACTCACCTCCATGGTCAAGGTGCACACGGAGTACTGGGAGGTCATGACGGAACCTCGCTCTCAGCTGGCGACGAACAGTGCGGATCCAGGGGATCAAAGCACTACGCTCTTGCTCCGCAAGGGATACACTGTGGTGTAGCACGTGTAGTCGTGAACAATGTACCTCGTGCAACGACTGAGCTAGAGGAGGGGATGACCAGAGTGACATAGACAGGTGTGGTGAGTGGTGTGACTGTGGTGCAGTCGCGGAAGAAGCAGCGAGACGCGCCTGAGTCTAGCGTGAAGGTGAGCAAAGCCTCCGCCAGAGCTGCACATGTGCCACCAGTCTCACAAACACCTAGACTAGTAGCCTCTACACCACAAGGGACGCGTCGCTGGGGAACCCACTCCCGAATCTGCTGTGGCAAGAGGGCCTTCTGTTGACTCTGCTGCTGCTATCCACCCCTAGAACCTCCGTCTCCACTAGCAGTACCACCTGTACGTGCATATGCGCAGGCACCTACACGGGCCTCCTCAACCAGCTGCCGCACCTCCCTTATAAGCGGACAGCGCTACTGCAGAGGCCAGGAGGCAGGAGAGAGAGAGAGAGGAGTAGTGTCAAACTACAGTTTCATACAATGTCTGAGCCGAAGTCACCTGACGAAAGTGATCCATCTGGTCAACCGGCAGGTGAGCTCGGATGACAAGCTGTGCGACAGCTTCACACTCCGTCCATTGTGTGTAGGCAAGGCTTTCCGTCCGGTAGCGCCACTGTACGTCCTCGCCAGCATCAGCAGCAGGCTCAGTGGGAGCTGTGGGGACCTGAAGGGACCCCGACGCGTGCTCGAGCAGGGAGACGATGTTTATAGTGAAAAGCTGGAGATAGTGCACAGGCACATAAGCCAGAATTTCAACTGAAAAGGGCGGCCGTCTGTGCCAACCATTAAGAATAGGAGAAAGGTCATGACTGGTAGCGACAGTCAGTAGTAGTAGGAGGGGATGAGGAGGACGAGAGGGAAGGTCCCAAGGGAGTCCCCAACCAAGGAAACCCCACAACCACATCAAATCCCCTCTCCAGAGCAACCCCACTTTTCCTTTTGTCACTTTCCGAACCCATGCCATCCACCTCACCCAACTTGGCCACACTTGCCAACCTGGTTTGGTTTCTCCCAACCACTTGGCAGCATGTAAAGTGATGGATACGATTTTCCCAACCCCCAAAAGTTTGTACCTTATATAGAGTCATTCCCACAACTTCCTATAGTCACCACAACCAAACATGAAAAGCATACAAACTTGGAACGTTCGTAACTTTCTCATTCGTGCTCCGATTGAAGCGATCCTTGGCTCGTCGGAAAGCTCTTGAGCAGAGAAGTCACTTCAGATATCTGCTCAAGCCAAATGACATTCACAAACAAGTAGTGCGGGCAAGGCAGGGCAGGGGCGCACGAGGGCGACGCGCTGGTCAGGGTGGCACGTAGGCGCGCGGGGCAGGGCGGCACATAGGCGCGCAAGGCAGGGCGGCGCGCTGAGCAGAGCGACGCGTAGGTGCGTGGGGCATACTAGCGCTGTGGTGCGCTGGGCAGAGCAGCGCGCTGGCGTGCGGGGCAGGGCGACGCGGTGGCGTGCGGGGCAGGGCGACGCGCTGGCGTGCGGGGCAGAGCTGCGTGGTGGCTCGCTAGACAGGGCAGTGCAGCGGCGCTCTGGGTAGGGCGGCACGCAGACGCGCTGGGCAGGGCGGCGCACTGGCGCACGGGGCAGGGCAGCACGCCGGCACGCAAGGAAGGGCAGCGCATAGGCACGTAGGGCAGGGCGACGTAGCGGTGCGCTAGGCAGGGTGCCACAGTGGCGCGCTAGGTAGGGTAGCACGAAAGCGCTATAGGCAGGGCAGTGCGGCGGCGCGCTGGGTAGGGCGGCGCGGTGGCGCGCTAGGCAGGGCAGCGCGTAGGCATGCCGGGCAGGGCTGCACAGAGGCGCACGGGGCTGGGCAGTTAGCTGGCACACGGGGCTGGGAAGTTCGCTAGCACACGGGGCAGGGCGGCGCGTAGGCACGTAGAGCAGGGCGGCGCGGCGCGACGTGCTGGGCAGGGCAGTGCTTTTGAGGCGCCTCAAAAGTACCCCCAGCTTGAGACGGGCTGTCAAAGGTGTAAAAACCGTCTTCAAAACTAGGGGCCCGCATGTTGGAGTCGAATCTTGCTGCTTGAGTAAGTGTCGCGCCGAGGTCTGCTCGAGAAGTGCACCGCGTTGAAGAAAGGCGACAGTTCCAAAGATGGGGCAAAGGAAATCCGGAGGGTAACCACGTGCACGAACCCTGCGGAAGAAATCATGCTTCGTTGCGAGGAAGGCCAAAGCTGTGGATGAGCGGAGTAGATACCGCTTCAGTTCAGCTTGGATGAATCCGACCTTGCAGTGACATGGATGGTACCCGCAATTTTCATGCTGATCGAATTTTTTTTGCTTAGAAGTGTGCACAAAATGTGCAACAGCGCCTGGTTCGCGCGAGGTTACCACCACCCAATTCCAAGACTGTCGAAGACAGACCCGAGGAGTGACTGGACACTTTGGAGTTTTCTTTCGTGTCTAGTTGGCACTTTTCTTATCTAGTTTTGTGCCTAGGGTAGGATTTCCTTGAGTAGATCTCGAGGCTTGGGTGTTCTTTTAGACCCCTCGCTTGCTCGCTCTTTCAATTACAACTCTTGCACTGATGAAGGCCTAGCCGAAACATGTTTGCCTAAGTCAGAGTTTTGAACAGAGCTGTGCTTTCGGTTGCTACCTAGTTTTTTACAGGGTAACAATTTTTCAACAAGTGACTATCGTTCTTTGCTAAAGCGATCCTTCACGCTGCAGCTCTTCTTCATGACCAGTGACCAGTGCGGCAGTGTGCGTGTCAGGGGCTTCACGGTGGCGTGCGTAGTAAGGCAGAAACATACCTGATTTAATCGTAGGTTCGGTAGGCGGGCCTAACCTAGCGTCTGATACCATGTCAGAATCATACCCTCATCTTCCGGTTAGAAGACAAGGGGGACTTATCCTAAATATGCTAAAAACTGCTTGTGGGGTCTTCTGTGATGGCATATCGTACAAAAGGTCCCTGGGCATCTATTAATAACAAAAAATTGGATTTTGTACTGTAGTGTTGAAGAAATTAAATAAAAAAAAACAGCTGTACTGAAATTTAGGTTCCTCATTCCTCTCCTGCCTCAGCCACTCCCCTGAGAGATCCGTGCTCCCACTGCTGGCTACCAAGAGTGGCCTTGTCACCCTGGTTGCCCTAGGCTTAGAACATTAACGTAATATCCACTATGCACTGGTAAACAAACGAGCGAACAGGTCTGGCTCTGCTAGGCTAGACTACTAGTACTTGCTTCCCCTGTTGCAAATTATTCAGGGGGCTGGGCTTGCACTGGAGTCGCCTGGGCTCTGGTTGGCCCTCGCCGATTCCCTGCTTCCCTATGCCTCGAATTCTCCCACCATGCGCTTCACAATCTTCTAAGTCACCAACTTCACGTGATCCCCCAGGTCCTCAACTACCACTCCAATACCCTGCATAACAACTTGTACACCACCTACACCACAAATAGCTATGAACGAAATATGCTGCAACTTACCAATATGTTTCGTGACAGCTGTCGGAGAACTCACTCATCCTTGCCAACACTGCGTGGTTATATCCTCTGCTCTCACCTCATTCCCCTTTTGTCCCCTTCCCTTTCCTTATTGCCCTTACTCAGTCCTCTCCTGCCTCAGCCACTCCCTGCCCCCTCCTGTGCCCGTGCGTGGGCTGCCCGTGCACGTGTCACAGGACCCACTTGCTGAGGTCTCTGTCCTTTCACCACAGCTGCGTTCGTCTGGTGGTCAACAGTCCTTTCACCCTTTTCGTTCTCCAGCACTATCACCCCTGATCCCCTGATCTCCTTCACCTTCCACCTCTCAGTTCCTAACCCCACGTCCAATGTATCCTTCCTGGCCCTGCGCAGGTACACCTCCTGGCCCTTTGCCGTTGCTGCTTTAACCTTTCTACCTCCCTGCTGCTGCCTCTGTTCATATCTGCATGCATCCCTGAGCTGCGCTGTGTGCAAGTTTTCCAGGGTTGCCGGCAGCATCTCCCTCATGTACCTCGCCCTGGCTTCTGCTAATGCCACGCACTTTTCTGCTCCATCCACAATCAAGTATCAGTCAGCACCCGTGGGGCTCCCACTGGCAGAATTGGTTCCTTTCCAAACAACAAGCTGTACGGCGAGTGATCTTTCAATTAGGCATGCCTCCCAATTCTGTACCCGGCTGCAATCCAGTGCAGATCCTCGTCCCAATCCCTCTTCCGCTGCTCCCCGTACGCCCATAGGTTTCACTTCAGTGTCTGCACCAATCGCTCAATTAAACCATCGGTCTGCGGGTGATACCTTGACGTTACTCTGTGAATTATCTTTGTCTCATCCAGCAGCGCCCAAAACTCTCCTCTAAATTCGGTTCCTTGATCAGTTAACACTTCCCCCGGTGCCCCGAACCTGCACAGCACCTGCTCTTTAAAAGCTTTGGCCACATGCCTGGAATCTTGCTTGGTATGGCCCACACCTCAAGCCACTTGCTAGCGTGCTCTACCATGATCAGGATATACCGCTTCCCTCCCCTGCTCAGCGGCAACTCTCCCGCCAGGTCTAACGACCATCGGAACCCCAACCCTCTGATCGACAGAGACTGTAACTCCTGTTTTGCTTGCATTAGGCTTGCTTTGCTTCGCTGGCTCCCCTCACATCCACTCACCCACTCCTTCACCTGCTTTCTCATCCCATCCCACCACCATCCCGTTTTCAGCAGTTGCATTGTTCACTCGTGCCCGACGTGTCCTAACTTCCTGTGCACCTCCTCGATCAACCCCTCTCTCTCCCCAGGCGCTGGCACCAACTTCTAGCCGTCTTCTGACTGCAGCTGCAGCTGCCCCTGGTACCACCGGTAGTGGTTTCCTCGAGCCCTTGCCCTCTCATCCACCTTAGCGCCTCAGTGTCTTCCCATATGTCCCGCGGTCCCTGTTTCTTCTCTGCCGCCACTTCCTCTCCTCGCTTTGCCAACATCATCAGCACCTGGAGTGGCTCCAAGGGTGGCGGGTCTCTTGAGAGCCCGTCGACGTGCTGCAGTGTCTTCCCGGGCCGGTGCCGTATCTTAAAATCATACTCCTGCAGGGTGACTGCCCATCGCACGTTTCTCCCAGTCAAGCCCTGAGTCATTAACCACTGCAGCGGTTGATGGTCTGTTATGAGGGTAAACTCCCTTCCCTGCAAGTACACTCTGAAATGTTTGACTGCCCACACGGCTGCCAGCCCCTCCCCATGGAAGGAGCTGTATTTCTCCTCTGCCGGATTACAGCTCCTGCTCACATATGCCACCACCCTTTCCTCCCCATCCAGCTCCTGACAAAGTACGGCCCCCATGCCCTGACTGCTCCAATCAATGTACAAGAAGAAAGGCATGTCGGCCTTTGGCACCTGCAGGATTGCTGCTGTTTGCACTGCTTCCATCAAGTCCTCTAGCGCTGCTTCCTGCTCTGTCCCCCATTCCCACTTTATGTCCACTCTTAGCAGCCCATTCAGCAGTGTCGCACGCTTGCTAAAGTTCGGGACAAACCTGCGTTAGTAACTCAGGAATCCCAGTACCGCTCTCAGACCGCTCCTATCCTTCGGCCGCTGCAGCCTGTTCAGCACCTCAATTTTTGCCTGCTGGATTCCGATCTGCCAGCCCCTAATCCCATACCCCAAGTACTGTACAGTTGCCTCTCCCCACCTGCATTTCTTTGGGTGGCAGGTCAGCCCGGCAGCTGCCAATGCCTTCAGCGTCCACTCTACATCCTTCACATGCTCTTCTTCGCTCTTGCTGAAGATCACTACGTCGTCTATGTAACATGCCGCACACTCCAGTCCCCTCAGCATGCTATCCATCACTCTCTGAAAAATGGCTGATGCGTTTCGCAGCCGGAATGGCATAAACAACTATTCGTACAGTCCATCTGCCCTATGAAACGGCGTCTTCCGCACGTCTTCTTTCCTTATCCGGATCTGATTAAACCCCTGCCTTAAATCCAGTGTGCTGAAAATCTCCCCTGCCCTCAGTCTGTCAAAGATATCCTCAGCTGTCGGCATGGGGTACCTGTCGGGCACTGTCACCTTGTTCAGTGATCGATACTCCCCACACATCCGTCTGCTCAGCACTTCCCCTAGTAGGTCCCTCTGTGCAACCACGACCGTCGGTGTTGCGTACTCTGATTCCGATCTTTGTATCAGTCCTGCCTCTAACAACTCCCTGCATTTCTCCTTGCAGATGTCCTCATCCCCAGGAGTCATTCTCCACTTTCTCTAAAACACTAGCTCATCTGTGACCAGCTTCAGCTCCATCTCCTTCACCGAGCATTTTCCTAGCTCCTGCAAGGTGAATGCGAAGGTGTGTCTATACCTGGCCAGTACCTCTTCCATTGCCTCCTTCCCTTCTCGCTCATTGCACTCCCCACCTCCCATTTCGACTCTTCCTTGGCTGCCACGCACGCCCATGCCCCCACCTTCTTCATCCTTTCTCTCTCACTCCTCCGTTCCTACTCCTCTCCCAAAACCAGCCCCCTCCACATCCGCCGCAGAAGCCACTGCATAACCTGTCCGTCCATCGCCTGTCCTAACGCCTTCCTCCTTTCTTGCTCTGTCACTCCTGTTGTTATGGTTATCTCCTCTCCGTACCCCATTGCCAGCTCCCTTTCTAGTGCCGTTGGTTCCTCCCACCTCTTAGTCTTGTGATCATAAACCATGCCCTCTCCTGGTACCCCGCCTTCTTCCCTGAACCCGGTTGCCCCCTTGTACCCCACCAATGTCGGCCACGCCCTGCGTTCTGCCCCCACCTTGTTGCACGGGCACTTTGTCTCATGTCTGCCCTTCCTATAGCTGCTGTCCTACCCGGCTACAGGATCTCTTGCACAGTCCTGCTCAAGTCCCTACGTATCCCATCCAGCTCCTTCTGCAGCTGCTCCTCGGTTACGATATTTTGCCAGTATCATCTAACACGGTGAGCTCGTGCCCCCAGCCTCGCCGCGTCACATCTCACTCCTTTCCCCAGCTTCCTTGTCACTAGCTCCCGGACCTTCCCCACAAGTTCCCTGCAGTCCCCTTCCAAATCCAAGTGTTCCAGCAGGTACACCACCTTCTTTTGCCCTTCTCTGTTCCAATCGATGATGCAAAGCAGGTTAACCAGTAGTGCTCCCCTTGTGTTTCCCAGTCCTTTCCCTTTCCCCGCTCTCGAGACTGCTTGACATTCTAAGCCTACCACCAGCAGGTCCATGTGCCCCCAGCCCTGCACTACTTCCCATGTGATGTTCCTCACGTCCGTGAATGTCACCCACATTGCCTTTGCTATTATCGCTTCCTCCAGTAGCTC
Organism: Closterium sp. Yama58-4; assembly: GCA_947470075.1. Classification (NCBI taxonomy): domain Eukaryota; kingdom Viridiplantae; phylum Streptophyta; class Zygnematophyceae; order Desmidiales; family Closteriaceae; genus Closterium; species Closterium sp. Yama58-4. The sequence goes on from CANIUD010000036.1 coordinate 1,261,851, forward strand.
CGAATACTCTCTCTGCAGCTTCCTTGCATGATGTTCGGCCATCTTTCTCACTTTCTCATCCTTTTCCACATATATCAACTCCCTCACGCCTATTCCTGCCTTGAGTACCGCCGCCAGTCCCGCTCCTATGCCTTCGAATAACTCCACCAGCTTTATCGGCTCCTGCCAAGCGTTGGCTTCCACTGCCTTTGCCCACCAATCCTGCTCTTCCTCTTTCCTTGATCCCTGCCTGGTCAGCTGTGTATGCCCTTCTTGGCTCCTGCCTGACGAACTGTACGGGCAACTCTCCTGTCTTGTTCCCCCGTTGCAAGTACTGCTTCCGAAATTTCACCTTCTCCTTTCATGTACAAATGGTCATTCCCACGCCCCAGATCAGATCCGCCCCAGCAGTACATCGAAGTCTTCGGAGTCTGAGATCCCTCACTGTAGTCGTACACTGGTTTGCTCTTCCCTTCCCAGCATTAGTACTATCTCCTCTAGAGCCACTTGACATGGCAGCCACTTGGGCTCGCCTCTTGGGCATGGCAACCACTTGGCAGCCACTTGGGCTCGCCTCCCTCTGCAGTCATAACCAGCATTTCCCATTTTATGTGCTACCCTTGTCTAGTAAGTCCTAGCTTATGTGCTAGCCATTTCTCCAGAATCACGCTTTGTGCCCCTATATCTAGGATTGCAGCCTTTGCTATCTCCCCTCCCACAGTCACTATTCCTGCTTCTTCCACCAGCACCGTCGCTTGGCTGGCTAGTCGGTCCTTGGGATGCCTGGCTGGCTCCTCATCCCCTTCACTCTTTTCTTCCGTTTTCTGTTTCGGTCTCCCTCTCTCCTTCACCATGTGTTCCTTCCTCCCATCCTTGCCCCCGCTCCTCAGACCCATCTCTTCTCGGCAGCGCATTGCTAAAAAGGTGTTCTCTGGCAACCGTTCTTCCTCCTCCATTTCCTCCTCTTCCTCCTCTCTTACATACAAGCCCGCTTCCTTCTCCTTCTTGCCTCCCATCGCCTGCAACCGCGCTTGTAGCTTCTTGATCTGGTTTGCTATGTCCTCTTGTGACCTTCTCGGTCCTCCCGGCTTCTAATAGCAGTCTTTCTGTTCATGCCCCCTTTTTCCGCACGCTTCACAGATCGGCGCATCAGGGCATTCCTGCCGGTGGTGGCCCGGTTTGCCACATGTGTCATAGTTTTTGCAGTTCATCTTGACGTGCCCTATCTGTCCACATCTGTAGCACGTCCTAGTATCTGTCTTCCGCTCCTGTCGCTGCTCCTCTCCGCTTCCTGCCCCTGGTGTCATCGCGGCTGCCCAGGTGGGTCATTTCTTCTCCGCTGCTATAAGCAGGTATGCCTCGTAACACCCCTGTGCCAGCTCCACCTTTTTAGCCAGCTCAAACACTTCCTCCAGCCTTGCTTGTGCCCCCAACTCATAGACCTTCATCCTCAGCCCTCCTGCTAACCCGTCATCTAGCCCTGCCAAAAACTTACTAATCAGCATGCTCGTATCAGTACACACCACGTCCTCGGCCAGATTCATGAGTCACCCGTAGTACGTTAGCAGCGACTCCTCTTTCCTGCGTTTGAAGTCCTGAAACTCCCTGATCCTGTCCGCCATGTGTCCTGGGAACTGTTTGGGCAACAGCTCCATGAACAGAGTTGTAAGTCATCCCCATCCTCCTGTGCTCTCCTCAGTCACTCCTGCATTTTCATGCGATACAAAGTCTCTGCCTCCCGTCCCAAGGTGTTGGGCAGACTCCGAAAGAAGTCGATGGGGTTCATCCCTCCCCGATCGCACCGGTATTTTGTTGATTGTGTAGGTGGTTGTGGTATTTTGCTCTAGCTGGTTGTGGGCTAAGGGTTTGGGCAAAATGTGGTGGTTGGACTTGTTGCGGGCTGGATTTGAACTCGCACCCAACAAGCACCAACAAACCTTTGTTACCGACTACAACACCTTTGGTGTTGCTAGTTTGGCATTTTGGGTTGTTGGGGATTGTTGTAGGGCGAGGGTTGGGTTGGTAGGGTTTCACCAACTCGTCACTTTTCAGATCTGAACTCCTTTTTATGTCATTCCTAGGTCTAATCCATGGCTGCCAAGTAATTCCGCCAGGATACCCCGTCGCACATAAATCGCAATAGCGATCGGCCTAGATCTTGGTTGAAGGCGTGCGTTACCATTCTGGAAAGTACAGATTAAGACCTTTCTAACGCGTACTTGCTCATCGTTCTAGGTTACGTGAGCTGCACGCAATGTTTCGCCGAAGTCGGCGGACTTAATCTCTTGTTACGCTCTCCAGATTCGCACGCTTTCCATCAGTGGTATCAGAGCTGGTTAGGCCAGCGACATTCCCTCCTATTTTCATAGTTCGAATTGGCTTTTGAACCTCCAGATCTAGGGTTGGTCATGGCCCAGAAATTAGATGGCCCTCCTAGGTTCACCGGCTCGGATTTTTCGCTATGGCGGTTCCAGTTTACGCTTTGGCTAGGTATTAAGGACCTAGAGGGCGTTTTGGAGGGATCGGAGCGAAGACCTGAAGCTGATGAAGGGAAGGCATCTACTGGAGTCTCTAGCCAAGTGGGAGAAGGGGCTGGGGGAGCCTCTAGCTCATCCACAACTGAGGGAAGTGGAGGTGGATCAGCAGCACCGCGAACCGGAAGGCAACGGCTTAGTGCGGAGGAGCTTATCAAGGCACAGGAAGCATGGGACCGCAAGGACAAGCAAGCGTTCCAGTACCTGTGTTGGGCCTTGGAAGGCCAACTAGAGCTCCTAAAGATGCTGATTGACCTGAAGATGAAGCAAGGTGCAGCTGCCCAAGCATGGAAGAGAGTTCAAGATCGGCACTTGCAAAAAGGGCTGCTAAGCATACTCACCTGGAGGAAGCGGTTTTACACCATGGAACGCAACTATGGTGATGGGGAGACCATGGTGCAGTATCTCCAGAGGGTGGATGAGTATGTGAGAGCCTTGGAGGAGTTGAACTACACTGTAGATGAGAAGGAGATCATCTACACCGCACTCCAGGGGCTGGACCAAGAGGCGAACGAGGCCCTACTGCAGTACCTTCACCTTGAGCAACAGAAATGGACCAAGGCCTGGATATGGGAGGTGTTGGTCTCTGATGAGGCTCGCAAAAGGGATGCTGGTAGAGGAGTTGAAGGGGGAATGGGGGCAGGTGATAGGGCTGCCTCCAAGAAATACCAGCAGCGGCAAGGAGGTGGGGGGAAGAAGAAGGAACTCGACAAGTGCCTTGTCCCTGGATGCAACCGGAAGCACTCTTGGAAGGAGTGTTGGAGCCGACCAGATGGGTGGAAGCCTCAAGGGTACCCAGGAGAGGCTCCACCTGTCACTAGGCCTGAGTGGGTGGAGAGGAGGATGAAGAATGGAGCATGGAACAAGAAGGGCAGCAAAGAGAAAGCGGCAGCAGCGGCGACAAACGAGGATAAGAAGGGAAAGGAGGACTCATCGGATGATGGCTTCGCCTTCTTATCCTTGGAGATAGAGACGGCGCTTGCTGGTCGTACGTTGGCTGACCCCAATCAGCTCATTCTAGACTCCGGAGCAACCTGTGGAATGGTGCCTCGGCGCGACCTCTTCACCATCTATCACTCCCTCCCACCTAACTCCAGAAATGTGATTGTGGGGAGCGGAGATAAGCTACAAGCAATCGGCATCGGCACCATCACCGTCAAAGGGAAGGAGGGGGAGGTGCTGAATGTGAAGGGTGTGCTTCATGTTCCTGAATTGGCAGCCAACCTTCTCTCATGCTCTCAGCTTGCGAAGCAAGAATACATATGCACCTTCACCATGGAAGGTGGCACGGTTTGCAAGGGTGGAGCTGTGGTGATGGAGGCCAAGTTAGAGAAGGGTCTATACCTTGTTCCAGTTTGTGTGCCTCAGGTGGAAAGGGCACATGGGGTTGAAGCCGAGGATGCCGCTTGCAGCACCCGTTGGAAGGATGTGGAGCAAGTGACGGCAGATTTGCTGCACCTACGCATGGGGCATGCAGGAAGGCAGCAACTTGTGGAGTGTGTGAAGAAGGGGGAGCTGAAGGGTGTGGAGATCAAGGAGGGTGGTGGGCAGCCAAGCAAGTGCCCTGATTGCACGACCGGGAAGCTGCCAAGGACCTCTTTCCCTACCTCCACCACTAGAGCCTCCGCACCTCTTGAGTTGGTGCACACGGATGTGTGTGGCCCCATGCAAACACCGGATAGGGAGAAGGGCAGCAAATACTTCATCACATTCCTGGATGACTACAGCCGCCTCAGTTGGGTCACCTTGGTGAAAACCAAGGATGAGGTGGCCAAGGTGTTCAAGCGTTGGATACGCTATGCGGAGAGGGAAGCCGGGGCCAAGGTGAAAATACTACGGTCTGATCGGGGTGGGGAGTACATGGGGAAGGATCTGGAGTCTTTCCTTGAGGATAAGGGCATCACCCACCAACTTTCAGTTGCCTACTCGCCGCAGCAAAATGGAGCAGCGGAGCGGCTTAACCGGACCCTCATTGACCTTGCCCGAGCCATACTTGCTCATGCGCAGCTGGACCATACTTGGTGGGGGGCAGCAGTGCAATATGCCAACTGGGTCAAGAACCGGATGGGCAGCAAGGGGCTAGGGGGCAAGAGCCCATACTTCATGTGGACCAGGAAGGTGCCTAGTGTGTCCATGGCACGAGTCTGGGGGTGCATGGCGCAGTACAAAGTGCCCGACCAGCAACGGAGGAAGCTGGATCCCAAGGCACAATGGGGCATTTTCCTTGGTGTGTCGGAGAGGAGCAAAGCTTGGATGTTGTGGAGTGTGGCGGATCAGCGGGTGGTGGAAAGCCGGGATGTGGTTTTCCATGAGGGGCTGAGCTACAAGGGGTGGAAGGAGCATGGTGCTAGTACAGTTGGGAGCTCCCTCCAGGATCCCTACACCTCTTCCATTTTTGAGGGGACATGGGAGGACCCTGGAGAGGAGGTAGAGGAGCAGCAGGAGGAACACAAGGCAGCTGCACCTCACCATGAAGATTCCCCAACTGCTGGTTCCACCCCTGACCCGAACAAACCAGCCCATGAACCGTCGCAGCCTCAAGTGCAGCAGCAGCAGCAGCAGCAGCAGCAGCAGCAGCAGCAGCAGCAGCAGCAGCAGCAGCAGCAGCAGCAGCAGCAGCAGCAGCAGCAGCAGCAGCAGCAGCAGCAGCAGCAGCAGCAGCAGCAGCAGCAGCAGCAGCCACCACAGCAGCATACACCGCCTATTGCTGTGGGAAGGTGGCAGCAACTATTGCAGCAGCAGCTGTCCAAGTCACCACGGTCCCCCATGAAGAGAGTGACTTGGAAGGAGAAGCTGCAAAGTTTGGAGCAGGGGGAGGCATCACCTCTGCGCCGCACCACACGCATCTCCCGACCACTTGACAGGTTCACACCAAGCGCACAGTATGCTTGCATGCATGATCATGAGGTGCATGATTTGGAGGAGTGCATGCTTGTGGATGCTGAGGGGGGTGAGCTTGGGCTTGATTTTTGTCTCATGGGTCAGGTGCATGAGCCTAAGTCGATCAAGGAGGCCTTGTCCCGTCCTGAGTGGGTCGAGTCCATGCGTGAGGAGCTTGAGGAACGAGTCCTTTGAGCTGGTTGATCCAGCTTGTGTGCCACCTGGAATGGAGGTCTTGAGGTGTCAGTGGGTGTGGAAGTATAAGCACCTGGCTGATGGGAGTATTGAGCGGCCTAAGTCCAGGTTGGTGGCCATGGGGAACACTCAAACACGAGGTGTTCACTATGACGAGGTATATACCCCGTTGGGTAAGCCTACTACCCTGAGAGGATCCCTTGGGATGGCAGCATCCTCGGGGTCTCACGTCCATCACATGGATGTGACCACTGCCTATCTTCATGGGGTCTTGAAGGAGGAGCTTTACATGAGGCAGCCCCCTGGCTTTGATGATGGGTCAGGCAGAGTATGCCGACTCATAAAATCAATCTACGGGCTGAAGCAATCTCCAAGGCAGTGGTACCTCAAGTTTGATGAGGCGCTGATGGATTTTGGCTTTGAGAGGTCGGAGTGTGACCTCGCCTTGTACCACTTGGTGAGGCATGATGGCAGGTTGTCCCTCTACCTCTATGTGGATGACATTCTGCTCATCTCTTCGAGCATGGGTTTGCTGGACGAGGTGAAGGGCCTCTTGTCCTCTCGTTTCCGCATGAAGGACTTGGGGGAGGCTAAGTACAATTTGGAGGTGCAGATTGAGCGTGATGAGAGTGGCATCTTGATTCATCAGGAGAGGTACATTCTCAACATGCTTGAGTCCTTTGGGCTTTCTGAGGCTAACCCCGTGCGTACCCCTCTCCCTACAGGGTTCGACGTGCATGCACACGCTGAGGAGCCCTTGCTGAGAGATGAGCTGGTTCGGCTCTATCAAAGCATTGTGGGGTCTCTCATGTATGCAAGCACGACCACACAGCCCCAGATTGCTTATGCAGTGTCACAGCTGTCCAAGGTAGTGTCTTGTCCCAAGGCATTTCATCTGCAGGCTGCTAAGAGAGTGCTAAGGTACTTGAAAGGTTGTGTCAAGTCAGGTATCTTCTACCCCGCACACAGCAAGCCTCAGGTCGAGTTGGTGGGCTTTAGTGACACTGATTATGCTGGAGATTCAGCTGATCGCAAGAGTCACACCGGCTATGTCTATTGCCTCAATGGTGCAGCCATCTCTTGGCAGAGCAAGAGGCAGCCGGTGGTTGCATTGTCCACCACTGAGAGTGAGTACATCAGTCTGTGTCAGTGCATTCAGGAGGGTGTGTGGCTGAAGCGTTTGTTTGGGGAGTTTGGGCATGAGTTTGCTGGTGGTGTGCCTGTGTTTGTGGACAACCAGTCTGCCATTGCCCTTGCACAGAATGCATGCTTGCATGGCCGCACCAAGCACATGCAGGTTCGGTGGCATTTCATCAGGGAGATGGTGGCTAGTGGCGAGGTGATCCTCCGGTGGTGCCCAACCGACCGTCAGGCAGCAGACATACTCACCAAACCCCTTCCTTTTGAGCGGCATGGTGTGTGCATGTCCTTGATGGGGATGCAGCCCCATGTTAGCATGGTGCCTGAGCAGGATGTGGGAGGATTGGTGCTTCTCTGCCTTGACGACCTCATGCTGTGGATGGCGCCTCTCTCTGGGCAAGGGGGAGTGGAGTGAAGGATTTTGCCCAGTGGTGTTCAGCCACCTCCAGCACGAGCAAGGGGGAGTGTTGATTGTGTAGGTGGTTGTGGTATTTTGCTCTAGCTGGTTGTGGGCTAAGGGTTTGGGCAAAATGTGGTGGTTGGACTTGTTGCGGGCTGGATTTGAACTCGCACCCAACAAGCACCAACAAACCTTTGTTACCGACTACAACACCTTTGGTGTTGCTAGTTTGGCATTTTGGGTTGTTGGGGATTGTTGTAGGGCGAGGGTTGGGTTGGTAGGGTTTCACCAACTCGTCACTTTTCAGATCTGAACTCCTTTTTATGTCATTCCTAGATCTAATCCATGGCTGCCAAGTAATTCCGCCAGGATACCCCGTCGCACATAAATCGCAATAGCGATCGGCCTAGATCTTGGTTGAAGGCGTGCGTTACCATTCTGGAAAGTAGAGATTAAGACCTTTCTAACGCGTACTTGCTCATCGTTCTAGGTTACGTGAGCTGCACGCAATGTTTCGCCGAAGTCGGCGGACTTAATCTCTTGTTACGCTCTCCAGATTCGCACGCTTTCCATCATATTTGACGTTCCCAATTTGCATCAGGTAATTCTTCAGGTTAGTGCCTGTCCCCTCGTTCCCCGTAAAGTGCACAAGCACCTCCACCCGAGGCAGCACTTGTGTGCCCCATCTTCCTACGTCCCAGGTTCCTATTACCCCTCGCTCTGTGTGGCTGACTTCTCCTCTATGCTCCTTCATCCCTCAGCTTCCTGAGCTTTCCCCGTATAACAATCGCTCTATTTCTTCCCTTGCAGCTCTGGCTCGGCTGGACCCTCCTCCTGCCTACCCTGGCCTCCACGAACTCCAGGGACTCGGGCTCCTTCTCCTCTCCTCTTCATGAGCCTCTCTACGCCTGGCGGCTTCCCTCCACTGTATTTCTTCCCTCGCAGATGAACCTCCCTGATATCGACCTTCCCGCTCTACTCTTTCTCGCCGCTGCTGGTCTTCTCCCTTCCTATCATCTGCCCTCGATGCGTGCGGTAACCCTTGTTCCCCATGGTATTCCTCCCCATGTTCCCTTCCTCTTTCCTGTGATCTCCAGCTGTCTACTTCCTCACCACCTCACTCTCCTCTCCTCGGCAGTCCCAAGCCTATCCAATCGCCTCTCGCCGTACGGCGCTTCTGCTCGTACCCCTGCCTTAGCTCAGGTGAGTGGAACGCTCCAGCAGGTGCGACATGGCTCATTTCTCTCCCTTGAAGCTCCTTGGCCTGGCACTCAACCCCCTTTTCCCAGCCGTATTTCGCGTCATCCTCGTATAGTCCTGCAAGTACGTGCTCTCCCTTCCTCCCTCCTCTTTCCTCCGTCCATGCTTCTTCGCGATACTTGCGTCCGTCACCTCCTCCCACTCTTTCCCCATGTGTTCCACCACCCCGTGCGACTGCAGGTACTTCCGTGTCGACCTTCTCTGGCCTGGCGCCTCCCTGGGCAGTGGGAGATTAGTCGCCGTCGGCGCCAGCGCGCCTCCCACATCCCCATGCAGTGGGGGATTCGTTGCCGTCGGCGCCAGCTTGCCTCCCGCCACTCCGTGCAGTGGGATTCGTCGCCGTTGGCGCCAGCGCGCCTCCCGCCTCCCCGCGCAGTGGGGGATTCGTCGCCTTCAGCGCCAACGCGCCTCCCGCCTCCCCGTGCAGTGGGGGATTCGTCGCCGTCGGCAACATGTTGGGTGCAAATTGACTTTGCACGACATCCTGCCGTCTATTTGTACGAGTATGCGTGTGCGAATGCATTTGCGTGTGAATGGTGTGTTCGAGTGTTTGTGTGCGTGCGCAATTTTTGCTTGAAGCATTTGCAGGTACCCGCGCAATGTGCGCTTCGGCACAACATTGTACGCGCTATGAACAGTGCAAGCAGAAAGGACGAGCTCGCGAAGGAACCCAAGATGGAAGCTTTGCAGTTCGGTTGAGTTGATTGCGCAGATTCAGTTCTATCCAACTTGAAATTGTACTGTTTTATTTGGCTGACTATAGTGTAGCAGGGAAGGCACTATAGGGGTACAATTTAGGTGAAGGTTGGATGTTGTTTGTCTGTATCTGCATGCTACAAGGCCAGGGGAAACCAGCAGAACCAGCATTTGGCTGGTTGGGCAAAGACAAAACAGGTTCTGTTTTTAGAACCTGAACCTGGTTGTTGTTTTCCCAGGTTGGAAAAACAGAACCAGAGGTTGGTTCAGATGCTATTGAACCTGCTATTTTGTCCAGCCAGGTTGGTTCTGTTGCTTGGAATTATTTAGGATCATCCCTGGTTGTTCCCAGGTTGATTCCCAAGGTCCTTGCTAGCTAGAACTATTTATTCCTTCTCTGTTTGTACCTGGATATAGTCAATTGATTCAAGCGGATTCCTTCCTTGCTGAAATTTCGTTTCTACGCGGTTCGACGGCATAATGCTACCCGAGTCAACGCTAGTACGCTAGCACTCCAACGCTAGGCAAACGCTGTTCGAGCCATAACTTCGTAATGGCATAACTTTTCGCGAGGCAACTTGGCTTATTCTAAAGCTCTTGGAGCGAGCTTCGACATAGAGAATTCTCAGCATAATCCGATCGACGGCCTGCACGGCACGCTGCGTGGCGTTCAAGGTACTCTCGTTATTTTGGCTGAGTAATTCTTGGTTCATCTCTCTACAAACTCGGACCCGAGGATAGGGGCTGGTCTTGTACCAGGCACCTAAGGACCCATGGAGGTGACCCCGAGGAGAGGTATTAAGTTTGATTAAGTCCTAATAGCTTGAGTTTATTAGGCCCTTACACCAACACAACAGCGCCCCTCCTGCCTCCCCGCGCAGTGGGGGATTCGTCGCCATCGGCGCCAGCGCGCCTCCCGCCTCCCCGCGTAGTGTGGGATTCGTCGCCGTCGGCGCCAGCGCGCCTCCTGCCAACCTCCGCAGTGGGGGGTTCGTCGCCGTCGGCGCCAGCATGCTTCCCGCCTCACCGCGCAGTAAGGGATTCGTCGCTGTCGGCGCCAGCGCGCCTCCCGCCTCCCTGCGCAGTGGGGGATTCGTCGAGCTCTTCTTCGCCGTTATCACTCGGCGCATCCATGTCCACATCGTCATCATGGTGACACTCGTCGTCCATTCCGCGCCGATCTCCAGCCAGATCCCACGGATCGCTGGTTGCGGGCTGCCTTCCCGGCTCCGATCTGACGTGCACATCCGTCCCGCGCACTCCAACTCGCACGCCCACTGGCGTCACCAGATCGGCGCGATACGCCGCCCTCCATGGCGAGCGCCTCGGCGACCTCCCGCACTCCCTTGAACGCCTGCCTCACGACGGAGAACGTTCCCACCGTGAATACGTCCATTGCCAGCGCAGCTCGTGGCGATCCATATCGCCGGCTTTCTTCTCTCGTTTGTGAGAGATCCGTGCTCCCACTGCTGGCTACCAAGAGTGGCCTTGTCACCGTGGTTGCTCTAGGCTTAGAACGGTGACGTAATATTTACTATGCACTGGTAAACAAACGAGAGAACAGGTCTGGCTCTGCTAGGCTAGACTACTAGTACTTGCTTCCCCTGTCGCGAATTATTCAGAGGGCTGGGCTTACACTGGAGTCGTCTGAGCTCTGGTTGGCCCTTGCCGATTTCCTGTCTCCCTAGGCCTCGAATTCTCCCAACATGCGCTTCGCAATCTTCTGAGTCACCAACTTCGCGTGATCCCTCAGGTCCTCAACTACCCCTCCAATACCCTGCATAACAACTTGTACACCACCTACACCACAAATAGCTATGAACGAAATATGTTGCAACTTACCAATATGTTTCGTGACATCCTTCACAGCGCGGAAATTTGTTCTCAAATTCCTGCACTCGAGTCTCGCTGATTCCTATCCGCACGTTCTGTAATGCCGAATAGTGACAGGCATGTCTGCATTTGTTTGCCAGAGGGCGGCATAACCGTATGATCGATGTGGCATCTTGACTCCTTTGACCACAAATTCGCCTGTCAAAGTGAATTTGGTGGTTTTTTGTGTGACTCGCTAACCAGCTCATAAACTCAACGTCACTCCTTATAGCATGTTGCAAAAGATGGGGGTTCCTAAATCGAATGAGGTCAAAATTCGGGTTTTCTCCAGGACTGACACAATAAAAAAACCCCTGGTCCGTATGGAAGACCCAGGGGGCTTGTATCAGGGGGGGGGGGGGGGGGTCTTCTTGCTGGGAGATTATGGTAGTACAGCGGAATGATGAACTAGAACAATGGGGAGTACTAGTACTAACCCTCATGGGTTGTACCCTCTATGGGCTACCCCACTAGAACATATACAATCAAGAAATATGTTTTGACACAATGGCGCGAAGGAGCTGTTGGAAACTTAACCCTTCTGATGTGTCGGAACATCGAACTCTAAAAGCGAACTACAACGAAGCAACGGCGAGTCAACCGAGGAGGTTGACGGAAACATAACAGTTGGAGGTTACGCGAAGGTCAAAGGTCGCTGACCTTTGACTCGACAAATACAACGCACAGCAAGGACAAACAACTGACTCGTTATTGAGCAGTTACCCGAGTCGTCACTGTATCGAACCGCAACAGCAATAGTAAAACAGTTAATGCATCCTTTCATATTCCTTGTAATCTTATAAAAGCTTGTATTTACTTTCTATAATTAATCTATCTTGCCCTCACATACCAGCGCAAGGTGGTTCAACACTTATCATTAAAACGCTTCCGCAACAATATTCCTACCCAAAGTCTTAGCTTTGAAAGGATCCTAAGGGCTTTTCTCAGCCCAACATGGTATGAGAGCAGGCAAGGCAAAACTCCACTACATTCAAACTCCTACAACATCACAAGACATGGCAACACAGAAGGAGAGAAGCTCCTCTAACGGCTCTCCCGGCACTACTCCTACTCCACCTCCAGCCTCTGGCCTACAGACAGAGGGAGGCAGAGCAACGAAACCAAGCAACAGGCTTCGACCCAAGTATGATGGAGAAATTTTTCTCCTTCATGTCCTTCTACGAGCAGCACCAGCAAGCAGCACCCGCACAATCAAACAACAGCAACAACAACAACGATGTCACACCCATGAGTCTCGATGGCTCATCCTATGCGCGCGGAAATCTGCAACAACCTACCTTTGCTCCGTACGAGCCTCAACGTGGCTCCATCAGCTTCATGCCGCACAAGGAGCCTTCGCCTGGACAAGAGATAACACTGGATGCGCTTCAGGTTCAATCGCAATTCGCGCACGTTCTAAAGCTGCAAACTTCAAGACCATTTGACAGGAAGGACTTTTATACCTGGTCCTTCGAGTTCGAGCTGATGATGGAAGGCGCGCAAATTCTTGGCTTCTTCGACGGTTCCCTGCCATATCCAACGCACGGGACACAATACGATAAGCAGCAATATACGTATCAGTCGCTGATGGCGTACACGATCCTGCTACGCGACATAACGCCGAACGAGCAGCAAAACATCCGGTCTTATCGTGGATACGGAAACTCCGTCGAGCTCGCCTACAACCACCTGAAGAACCTGTATCAAGCAACAGACAGCGTCAATCAGAGTCGGTTAATGGCACAGCTGACAACAGTGGAAATGAAACCCGGCGAAAAGGGAATGGCGTATATCAGCCGTTGTCGCGGACTGCACGACAGACTCCTTCGTTGCGGAGGATCAATATCTGAAGACACCTTTGTCACAGTTGTCATCTCCGGCCTCGGCCCTCATTGGCGCTCCACTCGAGACATTCTCCGAGCTCACGGGAAGATCTCCGAAGCAGCACTCTGCGCCGAGATTCACGGTGAACAGCAAGACATGGACCTGCATGAAGAATGGCACAAGAAGATTACGTCAACACCTGAGTTTGCTTTTCACACTCAACGGCGCTACAACAACAACAACAACCGACAGAACAAGTATCAAGCGCAGCAACCCGTACCTCCGTTCTGTGATCTCTGCAAGACATTAGGACACCCTCGGACACACTGCCCAAATCGAGAGCAGTAAGCGCAGCCGCAACGCTAACTTCAGCCTTCAAGCAGTCAAGTCGCCTCGACACAAGCGCATCCCACTGCTCAAGTACAAACTTCAACGACATCAACGACACAACCTGCACAAGGAACAACAAACATCGTCAGCTGCATGGCGAGAATAACTGATTCCTGCATCACCGAATCACCACCACACTACTCACCGGAAGAACAACTCGACGAAAGCACACCTCGCCGCGAGTCACTGGAGCCGAACCCGACGTACGCAGCCATCGCTGAAAGAGAGACGTCAGGGAAAGACACTTGGTTCTTGGACAGTTGCTGCGGACAGCACATGTGCTCCTCGGGTCGCTTCGTTCAACGGGAACACCAACTTCAGCGCAAAGTCATCATCACCGTCGTCAACAATCAGAACCTGCGCACACGACGACAAGGCATAGTTCAACTTCAGTCACAGGAAACAAACGTCACTCTACAAATGTCGAAGGTTTTAATCGCGGAGGGACTCGACTACAATTTACTCAGCGTCAGTCGATTGATGGTGAAGGGAATTCACCTCAAAGCAGACAGCACCACTCAGGAGTTCAAGCTGTATCACGGGAGAGGAGGACTTTACATCGGCAAGTCAGTCCTGAAGAACAATGTCTTCGTCCTTGACTTCGTTCCAGACCACTTTCGCGAAAGCAGTGTTTGCAAAACAGGCCCCTATCGATTTCATTGAATTGATCTTTCGTATTTTTGCAGCGGTTGATATATGCCCCTTCTTTCTCTCCAAGAACATTCTGCCGTTGTTCAGCTGGTTCAGTGGACAGCTAAGCATCACTAAGTCGGTTGCCATGTATAATGTGCGCAGGTACTCCCAGAATTGTGTCAAACGTTATATATGTTGTGTTTGTTTAGGCTACAGTGGGTTAGCCTATAGGGGGTACACAATTCTAGGGTTTGGTACTTGTACTGCTTTCACTCATAGTTCAATCATTCCAGTCTCTTCTTTCTGACATGGTTTCAGAGCAGGTCCTTCGCTAGGACCGTTCTTAGGGCCCACCACTGAATACCTACCTACCTATCTACTGTCGGAGTGCTGCGTTAGCGCCTCCCCCTCTGCGCCCTCGTGCGCCCTTGTTTACGGCCCCCCCTAAGGCCCCGTCGACCCCGCGCGCCGCCCCTTAGCGATTCGCGCGCCGCCCCTTAGTGGCCCCGTCGAACCCGCGCGCGCCCCGATTTCGGCCCCGTTTGGCCCCGTCGACCCGCGCGCGTCCCCCCTTAGAGGCCCCGCTGGCCCCGTCGACCCGCGCGCGCCCCGCTTACGGCCCCGTCGGTCCCGCACGCGCCCCGCTTACGGCCCCGTCGACCCCGCGCGCACCCCGTTTAGCGGCCCCGCGGCCCCGTCGAACCCCACCTAGCGGCCCCGCGGCCCCGTCGCGTCCCGCCTAGAGGCCCCGCGGCCCCGTCGCGTCCCGCTTAGAGGCCCCGCGGCCCCGTCGCGCCCCACCTCACGGCCCCGCGACCCCGTTGCGCCCCGCTTAGCGGCCCCGCGGCCCCGTCGAGCCCCGCTTAGAGGCCCCCCGCGGCCCCGTACCGCCCCGCTTAGAGGCTCTGCGCAGCCGCGCAGCCCGACCCGAGCCGCGCCGCCCTACCCGACCGAGCCGCGCCGCCCGTACTGAGCAGCCCCGTCGATACTACTGCTCCTGCTGCTACTGCTACTGCTGCTACTGCTACTACTGCTGCCACTATGGCTAGTCCTCCCGTACTTGCTTTCGATGCCGAGGGCCGCCCAGTGAAGTTTGACACCTGGCTAGATGACCTGCACCTCTTCCTCCAGCTCACTGCCAAGGAGGATATTTCGCTGTACGATCATGCCCTCGGTCACGCTACTGCCCCTCCTACCACTGCAGACAGCACTCAGCGCTCACAGTGGCAGACTCGTGACGCCCACGCTCGCTTCGCTATTCGCAACTCCCTGCCACTAGATGAGCGCGAGCACTTTGGCCAGCACAAGACTGCTAAGGACCTGTACACTGCTGTAGTTGCTCGTTACTCCTCACCTGCCTCTGCCGCACTAGGCCGCCTCACCCTCCCCTACCTGTTCCCCGACCTGGCCTCCTTCAGCACAGTCGCTGACCTCATCACCCACCTCAGGACCAGTGAGGCCCGCTTTCGCGCTGCTATGCCTGACGAGTTCCTTGCCAGCAACCCCCCCCCCGCTCTGGATCACGCTCTACCACATCGTCACCCGCCTCCCTGACTCTCTGCGCGCAGTCAGGGATCACTTCCTCGCTCGCTCTCCCACTGAGCTCACCATTGCCCTCCTCGAGAAGGAACTGCTTGCAGCTGAGACGAGCATCGTCGCTGTAGGCACCTCTCGTGGCGACCCCCGCACCCCGTTCTTTGAGGGGTGTTCCCCTTCCCCTCTCCTCCCCTCTGTCGCCTCTGCTGCTACTGTCGACCTCCTTGGTGCTGAGAAGGTCGGGGCCGCGTCTGCTCCGAGCGGGCGCCGCAGGGGCAAAGGGGGCAAGGTTGCTAGTGACTATTGTTGCTTGTAATCGTAAAGTTAGTTACGACTATTGCAATTTTCGCAACCTTTCGGTCCAGGTTAATCAACAGTCGCGACAGCTGACTTGCGATAGTTGACCTGCGTGCCCTTTGGGCTAATGCGATAATGGTAAAGGTGCTATTTTGATAGTAGCGGGTGCGATATAGCTGCACCTTCGGGAATGCTTAGCGCGCGATGGGGCGAACATTGTTAAAGCCCGGGGTCAGCATGGTAAATTTTCAAGTTATGTGGATTTGAAATAGGGTGTAGGTGAGGGTGTGCGAAACCTATTTCGGTTGTGTGGCTGATGCGAGAATTATGTTCATCCGCGAGCAATACAGCATTTCGCTCACACCAAACTAGTGATACCCACGGACCCTGTGCGAAAAGTGAGTCGCATAAACAGACACTATATCCAATCAAAAGCATTCACACTTTTACGAAGAACACAGAAAGCGTGGATGGAGCAGAGGTCTCCTCCCCACCAGTGACTCAACTCAACTGCACTAACGTGTGAAGGTAGTATGAAGGTATGATTGAATTAGGGTTTGGAGGGGGATACAAAACAAGTGTCGAGCAAGTTTCTGTACCCCCTAAGGCTAAACCCACTACAGCCTACATAACATTAAACATATAATTTGACACACCCCCATAGGCGAAGTGGGGGATAGCCAACACAACAAACGGTCACAAGACCAGTCAAGAGAGGAAACAAAGCAAAACAAGCTCAGGGTGGATCACAACGTCACCACGCATTCTGAGCACAAGCACAAGGCCACAAGGCCAGTTCACAAGCAGAGTTATATATCAAGGTGAACAAGCAATGCAGTGATCTCAACCTAGCAAGGGTAAGCATGCAGGTGCAGGTATATATAGATCACAGTACAAGCAAGGTCAAGAAGTGAGCAAGTGAGGCCAAGTAGGCACAGGATCTAGCATAGTACAAAAGCGCTGATGATCACAAGGCTGAAGTGCCTTGGTAAAGATATCAGCAGTGTTGGCCTGAGAGGCCACGTAAGCAAGGCGCAGCTGACCACGCTGCTGCAGCTCACGAGCAAGGAAGTACCGAAGAGCAATGTGCTTCGTTCTGTGCTCCAGTCTGTGCTCCCGACACAAGGCCAGCATGGCCTTGTTGTCTACGTACAGAACTGGAGGAGAACGAGGCGGCTCTCCAAGGTCAGTCAGCAGGTAGGTGAGCCAGCGCAGCTCCTGTGCAGCCATGGCTCCTGCGTAGATCTCAGCCTCACAGCTGGAGCTGAGAACAGAAGACGAGCGAGTAGACCGCCACGAAACAGAGCCGGAACCAAGGCTGAAGGTGTAACCCTGTGACGACCGCTGAGTAGCCAGGTCGTCAACCCAAGACGCGTCTGCGTGACCCGTAAGAACCACTCGACTCCGCCCTCCAAGCACGAGCCCCATGCTCGACGTACTGCACAAGTAGCGCAACACCCTCTTCGCTGCAGCCATGTGCTCTGGTCGGTGTCTCCCAGGAGCAACATAGCGTGCCAAGATGCTAAGAGGGTATGCAAGGTCAGGTCGCGTGCAGGTCATCAGGTACATGAGGCAGCCAACAAGCTCTGGGTACGGGCCACTCGGCTCTACGAACTCATCCGAAGGCAGAGCTGAGAGCGAGTGGCGAGTAGACAGAGGAGTGGCCTGAGGCGAGGAGTACGTGAAGTCGAAGCGCTGAAGGACCTGCTGCACCATGTGTGACTGAGACAGTGTAATGGTGCGCCGTGCTCTGTCCCGGGTGATCTGCAAGCCAAGGTAGCTGCGCAGTTCACCCAGGTCTGTGCACGTGTGTCGCTTCTGCAGCTCGGACTTCACGTGGGCAAGTCCGGCAGTGTCAGCTGTAGCGAAGACCAAGTCGTCGACGTACACGAGGATGTAGAACGGCGGCAAAGAGGTGTCGGTGCGCAGAAAAAGCGACTGGCCAGCAGTAGAAGGAGCAAACCCAAGAGCCGCAAGCGTAGTCCTCAGTGTGTCGTGCCACTCACGCGGCGCCTGGCGGAGACCGTAGACTGGCCGCCGGAGGCTCCACTGGGTGCCAGGAGGAAACGTCCCAGTGAAGCCAGGTGGGCGGCGCAGCCAGATCTCCTCGTGCAGGCTGCCCTGTAGGAAAGCTGTGCTGAAGTCCAGAGAGTGAAGCTCGTAGTCACGGTGAGCGGCTATGTGTAGCAGCACCCGAAGAGTGGTCATCTTCGGGGTGGGAGAGAAGGTCTGAAAGTAGTCAACTCCCTGCCGCTGACTGAAGCCTCGAGCCACGTAACGCGCCTTGAAGACAGGCGGAGAACCCGGCGGCCGCTTCACCCCGAAAATCCACATGCCACTGACGATGTTCGCCCCAGGTGGGGGAACCTCGTCAACGTAGGTGCGTGTGGACTTCCAGGAAGCCATCTTTGCGTCCATGGCTACCTGCCACTGAGAGGAGTAGGGACCCTCTATCGCCTCCGCGTAAGAACGCGGAGTCGGGATGTCTGGTGCATCGGGGTCTCCCTCAGGGGCAAGTAGCGAGGACACAAGATGAGGTAAAGCAGCAGCAAGACACTGGAACTCCTCCTGCCTGTCCTCAAGGACGTCCGTGCTAAGAGCACACTCACCCCCGACGAACGGAGGACAGACAGACTCAGACTCAGCAACAAGACTAGCGGCATAGTCTAGACGACAGGCAGCAGCAAAGTCAACAAGCTCAGCGACCAAGGCAGACGCAGCAGTAGACTCAAACGACGGGTCAGTGACAACAGTGGCTAGGAGACGCGTGACAGTAGGGTGCTCAGTACGAAACCGGTCAGACTCAGGGTCCGGAACGGCAGGCAGAGAGGACGCAGGGGGAGACGGCAAAGGAACAGGCTGCGGAGCAGAGGAAGGACGACGGACAACAAGGTGTGCGCTGGGGACAGCCGGCTGACGCGCACGAGCGAAACGACGGACGGTACGACCAGAACGAACAGGCGAGACAGGACGCGACGCAGGCTCACGACGCGCAGAAGGACTGCCTGTCTACTCAGTGTAAGGAGAGGGAGCAGGTAGCGGTGAGCCAGTCTGTAACGGAAGACCAGTAGACGACGGGAGGGTAAGAACCTGACGAAGAGCAGAGTCAGGCGGCGGCAGAGACGACGGAGACAGCGGAGCGAAGAACAGTCGTGTCGGCGCAGCTGCACCAGTACCAGCAGCTCCAGCACCTCCAGCAGCTCCAGCGCCTCCAGCAGCTCCAGCAGCTCCAGCCTCAGAACCGGTACCTCCAGCGCCAGTAGCTCCAGAACTAGCCTCACCAGCAGCAGCACCTGCAGTCCCCAGGGTCTCCAACCGCAGTGTCTCCCGCAGCAGCACCCCCAGAACCAGCACCTCCGGTCCCAGGGTCTCCAACCGCACTGTCTCCCGCAGCAGCACCCCCAGAACCAGCACCTCCAGTCCCAGGGTCTCCAGCCTCAGTGTCTCCAGCAACGGCACCTCCAGACGCAACACCCCCAGCCCCAGCAGCTCCAGTACCTCCAGCAGCAGAGCCCCGGGCTCCAGCAGCGCGACGCTGACGGCGACCGTACCAGTCGTGCAGCTGCTGAGTGGTGAGAGGCACACGCGGACGAAGGCGGCCACTCCAAGTAGGCCGCGCACCAGCAGTCCCAGTACCCTCAAGCGTCTCACCTCCAGACTCAGCACCCCCAGACTCCGCACACACAGGCTCAGTACCCCCAGACACAGCACCCCCAGGCGCAGGACCTCCAGTCTCCTCACGCGCAGGCTCAGCACCCCCAGACTCCGCACCCCCAGACGCAGCACCTCCAGGAGCACCACCCCCAACAGCACCAGAGTCAACAGTAACCGGCTGCAGAGGCGGCGAAGAAGGTCGCGGAGGGAACCCCGGAGGGGTCTCCAAGCGTGGTGCGCGGCGGTAGGCCGCCGGGGCGTCAGCAACAACGTCAACCCCCTCAGGTGGGCTAGAGGTGTCGGAAGTGACCTCCAAAGGCTCAGCCAAGGGGGGGGGGGTCTACCTGAGACACACCTGAAGGAGCAGGACCCTGAGGGGGGAGGGGGTCTACCGGGGGGGGGACCGGGCGTAAGGAGGAGCGGCGGGGGGGGGAAGGGGGGCAGCGCGGTAGGGGAAGAGACGGTAGTACGGAACCGACTCGTCAAACGTGACGTCCTGGGAGGACAGAACACGGCGCGAGGTGGGGTGGTAAAACTGCCAACCAGGCGCGTCAGGGGGGAAGCCAAGGAAGACGCAGGGAACAGCGCGGGAGGAGAGCTTGTCCGTAGACAAGTCTCGGACAAAAGCCCGAGATCCCCAGACACGAAACGCAGACGCATCGCCAACCTGCCCCGTCCACCTCAGAGTGGGGGAGGTGTCCGGCATGGAGACCCGGGGCTGAAGGTTGATCTGACGCGCCGCGTACTGAACCGCAAACGGCCACAGAAAATGGGGAGCAGCCGCATGGATCATGGACGTACGAGCGACATCCATGACCATGCCAATGCGGCGCTCAGCAATCCCATTTTGCTGCGGAGAGGCCGGAAGTGTGAACGTCTGGCGGATGCCCCTCGCACGACAGAAGGCTCGCAGAGGGCCGGAGGAAAACTCTCCACCTCTGTCAGAGTGCAGACGCAGAACAGGAAAGTCCGAGCCGAAACTCTTCCTGAGTTGGAGACGAGCAGCGCGGATCCAGTCGATCAACACCTCAGTGACCTCATCCTTGCGGCGCAAGGGGAAGACTGTGGTGTAACGCGAGTAGTCGTCAACCACCAGCAGGAAGTAGCGCTCGTGACCCTGTCCACGGACGCGGGCTGGGCCCCACACGTCCATGTGAAGAGTCTGCAGCGGAGCCTCTGTCGGCGGAAACTCGGAGGAGTGAGGAGCGGCGCGCTGCCGCCCCTCGACGTAGGGGACGCAGGTAGGGGCAGGCCCCGGAGGGAGGGGAGGGAGCGACCGGGGGAGACCAGAGACCAGGACACGAGAGGCCATGCCTCGGAGACGAGGCAGGGAGGGGTGACCAAGACGGTGGTGCCAGAGAAGAGTCTCGTGGGACAGGAGGCGACACGAGCAGGGGGCAGACTCAGGACCAGACCGAGACGCTGCAGCAAACACCTGACCCGACGCAGCTACCTGACCAGGCACAGCAACCGGAGGAGACTCGGTAGTCAGGGTGTACAGGCTCGACCCCGGCCGACGGGTAAACGTGGCCAAGTGTCGGCCCGTCTCTGCACACGTGCAGTGGGTCACTCGCTGACGCGCAGGGGTGAACTGGTCAACCCCCCCATCCTGTAGGTCAGCACCTGCCACCAAGTTCGTAGAGAACGAGGGGAGGTAAAGACCCGACAGGGAGCCAGACGGGACCGCTGGACACGGTAGTACAGTGGAGTAGTGGGCAAGAACAGGACCCCCAGAGGGGTCTGCCAGGGAGACCGCAATCGACCGACTGAGCGGCGTGAGAGTGGTGCGGTCTCGAAAGAAGGAGCGGGAAGCACCCGAGTCAAGGGTGAAAGTGTGCGACGTCGGAGCAGACGTGGTACCTGAGAGAGCAGACTCACCAGCACCTGGAGCAGCAGACTCACTAGCACCTGGAGCAGCAAATTCACTAGCACCTAGAGCAGCAGCTGCACCGCCCGGGTCGGGCGGAACACTCAGGGAACAGTCACCGGCATCACTAGTAGACAATGCATACATGGCAGTGAGGATAGCATCAAAGTCAAGAGCATAGACATCTACCCTCTGCCGTTTTAGCTCCACCCAGTCGGGGAGCTCAGCCGCGTCGCCAAACTCTGTACGCCAGGCGTCGCTCAGACGGGCGAAGCAGCGGGACTCTGTGTGACCAAACGTCCCGCAAGGCTGGTCAGTCCTAGCACCAGTGCGAATGACGTACGGGCAGCGAGCAGAACCCCGTGACCCTCCACGCTGAGCGTACCACTCATGAAGCTGCGGGGGCGACGGGACCGCGCGCACACGACGCCGTAGCTGCACCTGGCCACTACAAGAAGCTCCGGAACTACTCACTCCAGGACGACTCCCACTACGGCCACCCCGACAACCCCAACGAGCGTACCATTTACAAAGCGGGTGGGGCGTAAGGGACTCACGCGGATGGCGCTGGAGCTGCATCTAGCCACGCCAGGAGTAGCAGTAGCAGTAGAAAGTGCAGGAGCAGTAGGAGCAGCACGAGCAGCAGTAGCAGCAGGAGCAGCAGTAGCAGTACTAGCAGCAGCAGTAGTAGAAAGAGTAGTAGCAGCAGGAGCAGCGGTAACAGCAGTACAGGCAGGACAGTGCTCACCAGTGGCAAGAAGGGCAGGCGTACGACGGCGGCAACGGCGAGGCCGGCACCACTGCAGGGCGAGGGCTCCGCGGCAGCTGCAAGGGGGGGGGGGGGGGGGGGGGCAGCTGCTCCAGGGGCGGCTGCTCCAAAAACCAGGGGCGGCTGCTCCAGGGGCCAGGGGCGGCTGCTGCAGGGGCGGCTGCTCCAGGGGCAGGGGCGGCTGCTGCAGGGGCGGCTGCTCCAGGGGCCAGGGGCGGCTGCAGCAGGGGCGGCAGCTCCAGGGGCAGGGGCGGCTGCTGCAGGGGCGGCTGCTCCAGGGGCCAGGGGCGGCTGCTGCAGGGGCGGCTGCTCCAGGGGCAGGGGCGGCTGCTGCAGGGGCAGCTGCTCCAGGGGCCAGGGGCGGCTGCTCCAGGGGCCAGGGGCGGCTGCTGCAGGGGCGGCTGCTCCAGGGGCCAGGGGCGGCTGCTCCAGGGGCCAGGGGCGGCTGCTGCATGTCAAGATAGCACGCGAAAACGAGAAACACGAAAGAGAGGTTTTTCACTAGCAGCAGCAGGATACATATACGAAACCCTAAATCGGGTTGTACTCGCTATAGAGTACCCCACTGCAGGCTAGACAACCATCACATTCTGACACACCCCCATAGTCAAAGTGGGGTACAATCAATACAACAAGCAGGCAGAGCAGTAGTTCACAATTATAAGCAAAGCAAGTGAGGAGGAGGAGAAACTGTGGGGGCGAGAAGATGGGAGGCGACGGCTGAAGCTGCAGACACACAGGCAGCAGGAGTGCGAAGTACTGTCGCTACCAGGCTAAACCCGGACTACACGGCGACAGACGCAGCTGGCTCGCTGTGCTCCCAGGAGTGCTCACACTGTAGCTACCGGGCGCAGAGCCCCGGACTACTCAGGCCACAGGGGGTTGTTGCTCTCTGGACTACCAGGAGTGCTCACACTGTGGCTACCGGGCGCAGAGCCCCGGACTACTCAGGCCACAGGGGGTCGTGGCTCCCTGGACTTCAGGCGCTGCGGACGACTAGTCGGCTACCTCCGGTCAACCTCCCCCAACTGTCCCACACCCCGTTCACACACTCCCTGTTGAACCACTAGCACCGCTCACACGCCACCCCCCTCGTACCACTCCGACGGCTCCAACACATCCACCCCCCTCAGCGGTAGCTGCAGCAGTGGGAGACGGAGGAGGAGGAGGAGCAGGGGACGGCTCACACACACGGCACCCCCATACTCTCCACCCCCAAACCCTAACACAGGAACGCGGGCAGCAGCAGGGGTGGGGCGCCGTCAAAAGCTCGGGGGACGGCATGCGGTGTTGATTGTGTAGGTGGTTGTGGTATTTTGCTCTAGCTGGTTGTGGGCTAAGGGTTTGGGCAAAATGTGGTGGTTGAACTTGTTGCGGGCTGGATTTGAACTCGCACCTAACAAGCACCAACAAACCTTTGTTACCAACTACAACACCTTTGGTGTTGCTAGTTTGGCACTTTAAGGTGTTGAGGATTGTTGTAGGGCGAGGGTTGGGTTGGTAGGGTTTCACCAACTCGTCACTTTTCAGATCTGAACTCTTGCTAAAGCTACTTTCTAGATCTAATTCATGGATGCCAAGTAATTCCGCCAGGATACCCCGTCGCACATAAATCGCAATAGCGATCGGCCTAGATCTTGGTTGAAGGCGTGCGTTACCATTCTGGAAATTAGAGATCAAGACCTTTCTAACGCGTACTTGCTCATCGTTCTAGGTTACGTGAGCTGCACGCAATGTTTCGCCGAAGTCGGCGGACTTAATCTCTTGTTACGCTCTCCAGATTCGCACGCTTTCCATCAGTGGTATCAGAGCTGGTTAGGCCAGCGACATTCCCTCGTATTATCGTATTTCGAATTGGCTTAAGAATCTCCAGATCTAGGGTTGGTCATGGCCCAGAAATTAGATGGCCCTCCTAGGTTCACCGGCTCGGATTTTTCGCTATGGCGGTTCCAGTTTACGCTTTGGCTAGGTATTAAGGACCTAGAGGGCGTTTTGGAGGGATCGGAGCGAAGACCTGAAGCTGATGAAGGGAAGGCATCTACTGGAGTCTCTAGCCAAGTGGGAGAAGGGGCTGGGGGAGCCTCTAGCTCATCCTCAACTGAGGGAAGTGGAGGTGGATCAGCAGCACCGCGAACCGGAAGGCAACGGCTTAGTGCGGAGGAGCTTATCAAGGCACAGGAAGCATGGGACCGCAAGGACAAGCAAGCGTTCCAGTACCTGTGTTGGGCCTTGGAAGGCCAACTAGAGCTCCTAAAGATGCTGATTGACCTGAAGGGGAAGCAAGGTGCAGCTGCCCAAGCATGGAAGAGAGTTCAAGATCGGCACTTGCAAAAAGGGCTGCTAAGCATACTCACCTGGAGGAAGCGGTTTTACACCATGGAACGCAACTATGGTGATGGGGAGACCATGGTGCAGTATCTCCAGAGGGTGGATGAGTATGTGAGAGCCTTGGAGGAGTTAAACTACACTGTAGATGAGAAGGAGATCATCTACACCGCACTCCAGGGGCTGGACCAAGAGGCGAACGAAGCCCTACTGCAGTACCTTCACCTTGAGCAACAGAAATGGACCAAGGCCTGGATATGGGAGGTGTTGGTCTCTGATGAGGCTCGCAAAAGGGATGCTGGTAGAGGAGTTGAAGGGGGAATGGGGGCAGGTGATAGGGCTGCCTCCAAGAAATACCAGCAGCGGCAAGGAGGTGGGGGGAAGAAGAAGGAACTCGACAAGTGCCTTGTCCCTGGATGCAACCGGAAGCACTCTTGGAAGGAGTGTTGGAGCCGACCAGATGGGTGGAAGCCTCAAGGGTACCCAGGAGAGGCTCCACCTGTCACTAGGCCTGAATGGGTGGAGAGGAGGATGAAGAATGGAGCATGGAACAAGAAGGGCAGCAAAGAGAAAGCGGCAGCAGCGGCGACAAACGAGGATAAGAAGGGAAAGGAGGACTCATCGGATGAGTCCTCCTTGGAGATAGAGACGGCGCTTGCTGGTCGTACGTTGGCTGACCCCAATCAGCTCATTCTAGACTCCGGAGCAACCTGTGGAATGGTGCCTCGGCGCGACCTCTTCACCATCTATCACTCCCTCCCACCTAACTCCAGAAATGTGATTGTGGGGAGCGGAGATAAGCTACAAGCAATCGGCATCGGCACCATCACCGTCAAAGGGAAGGAGGGGGAGGTGCTGAATGTGAAGGGTGTGCTTCATGTTCCTGAATTGGCAGCCAACCTTCTCTCATGCTCTCAGCTTGCCACCATGGAAGGTGGCACGGTTTGCAAGGGTGGAGCTGTGGTGATGGAGGCCAAGTTAGAGAAGGGTCTATACCTTGTTCCAGTTTGTGTGCCTCAGGTGGAAAGGGCACATGGGGTTGAAGCCGAGGATGCCGCTTGCAGCACCCGTTGGAAGGATGTGGAGCAAGTGACGGCAGATTTGCTGCACCTACGCATGGGGCATGCAGGAAGGCAGCAACTTGTGGAGTGTGTGAAGAAGGGGGAGCTGAAGGGTGTGGAGATCAAGGAGGGTGGTGGGCAGCCAAGCAAGTGCCCTGATTGCACGACCGGGAAGCTGCCAAGGACCTCTTTCCCTACCTCCACCACTAGAGCCTCCGCACCTCTTGAGTTGGTGCACACGGATGTGTGTGGCCCCATGCAAACACCGGATAGGGAGAAGGGCAGCAAATACTTCATCACATTCCTGGATGACTACAGCCGCCTCAGTTGGGTCACCTTGGTGAAAACCAAGGATGAGGTGGCCAAGGTGTTCAAGCGTTGGATACGCTATGCGGAGAGGGAAGCCGGGGCCAAGGTGAAAATACTACGGTCTGATCGGGGTGGGGAGTACATGGGGAAGGATCTGGAGTCTTTCCTTGAGGATAAGGGCATCACCCACCAACTTTCAGTTGCCTACTCGCCGCAGCAAAATGGAGCAGCGGAGCGGCTTAACCGGACCCTCATTGACCTTGCCCGAGCCATACTTGCTCATGCGCAGCTGGACCATACTTGGTGGGGGGCAGCAGTGCAATATGCCAACTGGGTCAAGAACCGGATGGGCAGCAAGGGGCTAGGGGGCAAGAGCCCATACTTCATGTGGACCAGGAAGGTGCCTAGTGTGTCCATGGCACGAGTCTGGGGGTGCATGGCGCAGTACAAAGTGCCCGACCAGCAACGGAGGAAGCTGGATCCCAAGGCACAATGGGGCATTTTCCTTGGTGTGTCGGAGAGGAGCAAAGCTTGGATGTTGTGGAGTGTGGCGGATCAGCGGGTGGTGGAAAGCCGGGATGTGGTTTTCCATGAGGGGCTGAGCTACAAGGGGTGGAAGGAGCATGGTGCTAGTACAGTTGGGAGCTCCCTCCAGGATCCCTACACCTCTTCCATTTTTGAGGGGACATGGGAGGACCCTGGAGAGGAGGTAGAGGAGCAGCAGGAGGAACACAAGGCAGCTGCACCTCACCATGAAGATTCCCCAACTGCTGGTTCCACCCCTGACCCGAACAAACCAGCCCATGAACCGTCGCAGCCCCAAGAGCAGCGGCAGCAGCAGCAGCAGCAGCAGCAGCCACCACAGCAGCATACACCGCCTATTGCTGTGGGAAGGTGGCAGCAACTATTGCAGCAGCAGCTGTCCAAGTCACCACGGTCCCCCATGAAGAGAGTGACTTGGAAGGAGAAGCTGCAAAGTTTGGAGCAGGGGGAGGCATCACCTCTGCGCCGCACCACACGCATCTCCCGGCCACCTGACAGGTTCACACCAAGCGCACAGTATGCTTGCATGCATGATCATGAGGTGCATGATTTGGAGGAGTGCATGCTTGTGGATGCTGAGGGGGGTGAGCTTGGGCTTGATTTTTGTCTCATGGGTCAGGTGCATGAGCCTAAGTCGATCAAGGAGGCCTTGTCCCATCCTTAGTGGTTCGAGTCCATGCGTGAGGAGCTTGAGTCTCATAGGGTGAACGAGTCCTTTGAGCTGGTTGATCCAGCTTGTGTGCCACCTGGAATGGAGGTCTTGAGGTGTCAGTGGGTGTGGAAGTATAAGCACCTGGCTGATGGGAGTATTGAGCGGCCTAAGTCCAGGTTGGTGGCCATGGGGAACACTCAAACACGAGGTGTTCACTATGACGAGGTATATACCCCGTTGGGTAAGCCTACTACCCTGAGAGGATCCCTTGGGATGGCAGCATCCTCGGGGTCTCACGTCCATCACATGGATGTGACCACTGCCTATCTTCATGGGGTCTTGAAGGAGGAGCTTTACATGAGGCAGCCCCCTGGCTTTGATGATGGGTCAGGCAGAGTATGCCGACTCATAAAATCAATCTACGGGCTGAAGCAATCTCCAAGGCAGTGGTACCTCAAGTTTGATGAGGCGCTGATGGATTTTGGCTTTGAGAGGTCGGAGTGTGACCTCGCCTTGTACCACTTGGTGAGGCATGATGGCAGGTTGTCCCTCTACCTCTATGTGGATGACATTCTGCTCATCTCTTCGAGCATGGGTTTGCTGGACGAGGTGAAGGGCCTCTTGTCCTCTCGTTTCCGCATGAAGGACTTGGGGGAGGCTAAGTACTATTTGGGGGTGCAGATTGAGCGTGATGAGAGTGGCATCTTGATTCATCAGGAGAGGTACATTCTCAACATGCTTGAGTCCTTTGGGCTTTCTGAGGCTAACCCCGTGCGTACCCCTCTCCCTACAGGGTTCGACGTGCATGCACACGCTGAGGAGCCCTTGCTGAGAGATGAGCTGGTTCGGCTCTATCAAAGCATTGTGGGGTCTCTCATGTATGCAAGCACGACCACACAGCCCCAGATTGCTTATGCAGTGTCACAGCTGTCCAAGGTAGTGTCTTGTCCCAAGGCATTTCATCTGCAGGCTGCTAAGAGAGTGCTAAGGTACCTGAAAGGTTGTGTCAAGTCAGGTATCTTCTACCCCGCACACAGCAAGCCTCAGGTCGAGTTGGTGGGCTTTAGTGATGCTGATTATGCTGGAGATTCAGCTGATCGCAAGAGTCACACCGGCTATGTCTATTGCCTCAATGGTGCAGCCATCTCTTGGCAGAGCAAGAGGCAGCCGGTGGTTGCATTGTCCACCACTGAGAGTGAGTACATCAGTCTGTGTCAGTGCATTCAGGAGGGTGTGTGGCTGAAGCGTTTGTTTGGGGAGTTTGGGCATGAGTTTGCTGGTGGTGTGCCTGTGTTTGTGGACAACCAGTCTGCCATTGCCCTTGCACAGAATGCATGCTTGCATGGCCGCACCAAGCACATGCAGGTTCGGTGGCATTTCATCAGGGAGATGGTGGCTAGTGGCGAGGTGATCCTCCGGTGGTGCCCAACCGACCGTCAGGCAGCAGACATACTCACCAAACCCCTTCCTTTTGAGCGGCATGGTGTGTGCATGTCCTTGATGGGGATGCAGCCCCATGTTAGCATGGTGCCTGAGCAGGATGTGGGAGGATTGGTGCTTCTCTGCCTTGACGACCTCATGCTGTGGATGGCGCCCCTCCCTGGGCAAGGGGGAGTGGAGTGAAGGATTTTGCCCAGTGGTGTTCAGCCACCTCCAGCACGAGCAAGGGGGAGTGTTGATTGTGTAGGTGGTTGTGGTATTTTTCTCTAGCTGGTTGTGGGCTAAGGGTTTGGGCAAAATGTGGTGGTTGAACTTGTTGCGGGCTGGATTTGAACTCGCACCTAACAAGCACCAACAAACCTTTGTTACCAACTACAACACCTTTGGTGTTGCTAGTTTGGCACTTTAAGGTGTTGAGGATTGTTGTAGGGCGAGGGTTGGGTTGGTAGGGTTTCACCAACTCGTCACTTTTCAGATCTGAACTCTTGCTAAAGCTACTTTCTAGATCTAATCCATGGCTGCCAAGTAATTCCGCCAGGATACCCCGTCGCACATAAATCGCAATAGCGATCGGCCTAGATCTTGGTTGAAGGCGTGCGTTACCATTCTGGAAAGTAGAGATCAAGACCTTTCTAACGCGTACTTGCTCATCGTTCTAGGTTACGTGAGCTGCACGCAATGTTTCGCCGAAGTCGGCGGACTTAATCTCTTGTTACGCTCTCCAGATTCGCACGCTTTCCATCATGCGGCACTAGGACAGGCTGCTCGGGGCGCGCACGGGCCTGGCGCAGGCCGGAAGAGCCGCCCGCAGGCTGCCCGGGCCGCGCGCGGGCCTGGCGCAGGCCGTACGGGCCGCGCGCGGGCCTGGCGCAGCCCGTACGGGCCGCGCGCGGGCCGGGCACAGGTCGCACCGGCCGCGTCGGGCGACGGGGGGCGACGCGCGGGTCGACGGGGCGACGCGACGGGCTCCGGCGGGGGGCGACGCGACCGTCGACAGGGGAGAAAACCGCCGCGCGCCCCGAGCGCGCGGCGGGAAGAAAAATCGCCGCACGCCCGGAGCGCGCGGCAGGCAGGAAACAGCAGGAAACAGCAGTGGAAGCTTCTGGTGGGACCACCCACAGGATCGACCCAGGAGGGTCGACCTGCTCTGATAGCATGTCAAGATAGCAGGCGAAAACGAGAAACACGAAAGAGAGGCTTTTCACTAGCAGCAGCAGGATACATATACGAAACCCTAAATCGGGTTGTACTCGCTATAGAGTACCCCACTGCAGGCTAGACACACATAACATTCTGACACTGCAGGGGCGGCTGCTCCAGGGGCCAGGGGCGGCTGCTGCAGAGGCAGCTGCTCGAGGATCCAGGGGCGGCTGCTGCAGGGGCGCGCTAGCAGCATGAGGGGCCGCGACAAGGCGGCAGGGCAGGGCCGCGGCTCGGCTGCAACGAGTGGCAGCGGCGGCTGTCACGGCAGGGGCGGCGTCGGCTGTCACGGCAGCAGCGGCGGCGTCGAGCGGCGAGCGGAGCCTGGGGCCAGGGGCGGCTGCTCCAGGGGCCAGGGGCGGCTGCTGCAGGGGCGGCTGCTCCAGTGGCCAGGGGCGGCTGCTGCAGGGGCGGCTGCTCCAGGGGCCAAGGGCGGCTGCTGCAGGGGCGGCTGCTCCTACAACAAGCAAGTAGCAGCAGCTGCAGCAAGTAGCAGCAG
Source organism: Closterium sp. Yama58-4 (assembly GCA_947470075.1). Taxonomy (NCBI): domain Eukaryota; kingdom Viridiplantae; phylum Streptophyta; class Zygnematophyceae; order Desmidiales; family Closteriaceae; genus Closterium; species Closterium sp. Yama58-4. The sequence continues at coordinate 1,291,806 of CANIUD010000036.1, forward strand.
TGGCAGCAAGTAGAAGCAGCTGCAGCAAGTAGCAGCAGTGGCAGCAAGTAGAAGCAGCTGCAGCAAGTAGCAGCAGTGGCAGCAAGTAGAAGCAGCTGCAGCAAGTAGCAGCAGCGGTAGAGCAGCACCACAGGCGCAGTGCAGCGTGCAGGCCTGGCGTGGGCTGTTCCGGCCGCGCGCGGGCCTGACGTGGCCTGTACGGGCTGCGCGAACGCCTGGCGCGGACTGTACAGGCCGCGCGCGGGCCTAACGTAGCCTATACCGGCCGCGCGCGGGCGTGGCGCGGGCTGTACGGGCGGCGCGACGGCCAGACGGGGGCTGTACGGGCCGCTCACAGGCAACGCGCGACAGGACAGGTCAGGGCCGCGGAGCAGCGAAAATCGATGCACCTAAGGGCGCATTTCGGGCAGAAAAAAAATAGAGAACGCGATTCGGGCAGGAACGCGAAAGGTTTAACGGTGGGCCCTAAAAAAAAAAATCGTCCTAGGCTAGGAACGTCCTAGCTCTTAATACCATGTGAAGGTAGTATGAAGGTATGATTGAATCAGGGTTTGGAGGGGGATACAAACAAGTGTCGAGCAAGTTTCTGTACCCCCTAAGGCTAAACCCACTACAGCCTACATAACATTAAACATATAATTTGACATAACGGGTAATAGAAAAACATACGCATGCGCTACTGACAACACCACCTACTCAGACTGCGATCGGTAGTTCGTGCGAGGCTCACCTCAGATCACTGACTCAATGACCATCTCAGAAGCTGCCAAGAACACTATCAATCGGTGTGTAGGAACGGGCGTCCCGTGGCTGGCATGCAAAAATGGTAGGGTAATAGCGTGTTTGGCAAGAAGCGGGTGTTGCTCAGCTATTGGCTTGACAGCGGGAGTGACGAGAGCTGGAAGGAAAAAAAAGCTTCTACATAAACTAGCTTTTACCGCCTGCCGCGCGTTTCCTAGTTACGTGCCTACCCTAGCGGATAAGGAATACTACTTGGTCGTCAAGTTATGTGAGAGGCGAGCAGGGCAACCTGGTGGGCGATGTTCGGATCTGTTGTGCGACTAGGCACAGGAACCAATCAGGAATTGCTGCGAACAGAAATTGATCGTAGCCCAGGATCTACCCAGGAAGGTTCGCACGCAGTGAGATAGTTGGTGGGCCCTTGATCCCAATAGCAGAGTGAATGTAAATGCTTGAGATGATAAAAACATGCAAACAAGGTCATATAAATAAGAGTACAAGGGAATGCGAACAGACCTATCTAGCCATGTACTCTAAGGGGTACATTCCCTTATTCAATTCACTCCAACCGTGTGGCGCGTACAGTTTCGTAACTGTTCCCGCCAAAACCATCCTGCCTGCAGCTGCCCGATGCCGTCTGCTTCCGACGGTCCAGATGCGTTCCAACTGTCCGTCGCTTCGAGTCAATTCCAACCGTCTGACGGTTCGCGTTCATTCTCGTTACTGCGTGCTTCTCTTTGCTGCGGTGAGGAGTGCACAGTAATATCAAATATTACTATTCGTAACACCCCCCTTCACTCCTGACCGTAGCTCGACTTGACCTGCTTGACCACACCGCTGAGTTCGGAGCAGTGCTGATACTGCTTCCGTGGCAGTCGCTTCGTGAAGAAGTCCGCTGCCATGTCACCCGTCGGGCAGTAGGTCAAGTTGACCTTGCCCTTGTCCACCTCGTCCTTCACAAAGAAGTACCGCAGCGCAATGTGCTTGGTGCGGTTAACGAAACCAGGTTTGTTCGCGATACAAATTGCGCTCTGGTTGTCGCAGTGAAGGCGGAAGCTCGGCGAAGTCGGAATTTTCGCCTCTCGCAGGAGTTCCTGCAGGTAGAGGCCTTCGCGAACTGCTGCGGTTGCTGCGATAAATTCTGCTTCGGCGGATGACAGGGCAACCAATTCCTGCTTCTGTGAATTCCAGGAGATTGGTCCCGATGGCTCGAGTCGGAACAGGAAGCCGGTCCTGGACCGTCGATTGTCAGTGTCTGCTGCGTGATCGGCGTCCACGTAGCCGATGAGGTTGAAGGATGGAGTTGGTGCAGTTGAGTAGCACAGCCCAATCTTGGGCGTTGAAACGAAGAATTGAAGGGCGCGCTGCAGGTCTAGGTGATTCTCGGCCGTTGGTTTGCGTGAGTACTGCGCGAGCTGACTCGCAATGTAGGAGAGATCTGGCCTGCAGGTGACAGAGGCGAAGAGGAGGCATCCCAGCTGCTGCTGGTAAGTCTGAATCCCAGCAGGGGATAGGGCTTTGTTGTCAGGTTTGTGGTTCGGTCCGGGGGTTCGGTAGGGAGTTGAGAGAGGCGCAGGTGAAATGTTGAATCGCTTCCCTAACTCCTCTGCGTACTTAGCCGCTGAGAGGTGAATGGCCTCAGGTGCGTAGGAGATGTTGAGGCCCAGGAACTGCTTCACCTCGTAGTTGCACGTGATGTCGACGCGCCCCGCCAAGGCCTTCTCGAACTGCTCCAGAAGCTCATTGTTTGAGCCTGTGTAAAGCAGGTCGTCGACGTACACGGTGAGGAGAATGTATTCCCCGCGGAAGTCGCGGCGGTACATCCCTGGATCATGCGGCATCTGCTTGAACCCGATTTCAAGCAGGATGTTGTGCAGGTACTGCTGCCACAGCCTCGGAGCCTGCTTGATGCCGTAGAGAGACTTGCGCAGCTGACACACACGCGAATCCCCTTCGCCGTAGGTGTGTGGCTGCTCCACGTAGATCACGGCGTCCACTAACGCGTACAGGAACGCGTTCTTCACGTCGATTTGACGGAGTGGCAGGTGCCTTGCGGCTGCGATGGCGAGCAGGATGCGGACGGAGGTGTGGCGGCTGACTGGGGCAAATGTCTGGTCGAAGTCGATCCCATGCCTCTGGTCATAGCCGCGAACCACCCAGCGTGCCTTGAAGCGCTCGATCGTTCCATCCGCCGCGGTCTTCACGCGGAAGACCCACTTCCCCGAGAGAATTCTTGCGCCTTTGATTGCTGCGCGGTCGACGAGCACCCAGGTGTCGCGTGATTCCAGTGCCTTGATTTCCGCGTCCATCGCTTCGCGCCACTCCTTGCTGTGTGGTCCAGAGAGGGCCTCGCGCGGATTTCGGGGCTCGATGATGCGCGGCGCTTTCGAGGTTGCAGCGTGAAGTCCGAGCAGCTGCAGTCCCGAGACGGTGCTGTCGTGGCGATGTTGCGGGACGACTTCCTGCACATCGTCGTCGTCGCTTTCAGGGTCAGGTGCTGGTGGTGCTGCGCCTCCGCCGCTTCCGCCTGTTCCGCTTCCACTTGCTCCGCCGATTCCTCCTCCAGAGGAGTCGTCGTCGTCGTCGTCGCTGCTTCGCCGATCCTCCCATGCGAATTCTCCCCTTGTATCCTGCTCCAGGATTGCTGCAGCGGCTTCGTCTTCAGGCGTTGCGTAGCTGTGGCCATCGTTGGTATAGACGCGATTCGCGTTCGCTTGCTCGTCGCGGCGGAATTGGTCGAGGAAGAGACGTTCGTAGAATATGACGTTGTGAGCGTTGGCAGTCTTCTGACTGAGGAGGTCCAGCACGATCCACGCCTTGTGTTCGTGGCTGATGCCGAGGTGAATTCCCCAGCGCGCGCGGCTGGCGAATTTGCCAATAGTTGACGTTGGCGGGCGGTACTGCACCATGCATCCCCATACGCGCAGCATCGATGTGTCCCCCTTAGTCCCGGTCCACTTGACGTGCGGGGACAGATTGCCGGTGATGGCGGTGGTCGAAAGCAGGTTGTGCACCCGCACGGCGTGGTGCATAGCGTAGGTCCAGTAGATCGGCGGCAGTTTCGACTGCTTCATCAGCGCGCGCACCTTCGTCATTAGTGTGCGGTTCGTCCGCTCAGCTACGCCCTGCTGTTGGTGTGCGTAGGGGAGAGAGATGTGGTGCTCGATCCCCTTCTGTGCCAGGAAGGTCTGCATCTGGTTGCTCCTGAACTCTGCCGCGCCGTCGGATTGCCAAATCTTAAGCTTCTTCCCAGATTGCCGCTCCGCGTGCGGCAGCCAGAGGCGAAATACCTCGTAGGCTCTGTCTCGCGACTCCACATTCACGACCCACACATAGCGCGTTCCAGCGTCAATGAAGGTGAGCGTGTATAGCTCATCCTCGACTCCGCAATGCCCCACGTTCAGGAAATCGCTGTACACCTTGTGCAGCTTGGGGTAGCGGTTTGTTCCAGGTTCGAGCAGCGGGAACGGTTGGTGGCTCAGCGCAGCTTCGGGGCAGACGGTGCAGTTGCGCGGGTGTGTCGCGCCACTCACTTCGGAGCCATCAGGGCGCAAGAGTGCGCCAGGAGCGAAGACGCCAGCGTCGATGCAGTTTTTCAGCGTCGCGCGGGAAGGGTGTCCGAGGCGCTGATGCCAGAGGGCATCGTCAGCGCGAAAGCCGGAGGTGCGCATATAGCGCGCGCGCGCTTCTTCAGGGTCTTCGTCAGGTACAGGAGCAGGTTCTGCTGCTACTTCTTCGACTTCTTCTTCTTCTGCCGCGGTAGTCAGCATCAGCGCCAAGAACTCTCTGTCGCGAATGTCAGAGAGTGGGATGTTGGTCCCAGGGATGGTTCCAGGGACTAAGGTAGGTTGGCGTGGCTCAGGGGCAGGTCCGTAGACAGTGCGACGCGGGGTTGACAACTCGTTGCCCCAGATGATGGTGTCCCAAGGGTCGCGACGCGGGGGAATGTCTGCAGGGGGTGGTGCGAGCGGGATGTGACGCGGGGGACGACCGAGAGGAACGATTACAGGTGCTGCTTCGGTTTCTTCGCGAATGTCCTCTATTTCTTCGCGAATGTCCTCTCCCCCCCTTCGTTCTTCGCGGGAAGTGCCCCAGCCGCTGTCTGCGGCGGTAGGTACGGCGCCCCATCCTCCGCTCGCGTTGGCCCAGTTTCCGCCAGTGTCGCCCCAGCCGCCAGTATCACTGGTTCCCCATCCTCCAGCGTTCCCCCACCCCCCTTCATTGGAGGCACTTTCTTCCTCCTCGGCTCCCCAGGCGACGCAAGCGAAGGTCCCGCGGGCTTCCGTGAGACTTTGCTGGCGAAGCTCCTCAGCTTCGCGGCGCGCCAGTTCTTCCTCCTGCTCCACGGTGAGTTTTGCCGTGGGATCACGCCAGTGAGGGTAGACCTTCATGAATTCCTCGAGAGTGTAGGGGCGCGGGACTCCTCGTGAGTCCAGGCTTCCGCGGCGTTGTCCGCGCAGGATGTTGTCGAGCCGCTGGGAGGGAGGTCCAGCGTGGGGACTTTGATCGGTGCCGAACACGCGGTGAGTAGCGACTTCAAGCTCGAGCTGCGACATCCCTTCCTCGGGAGGCGCGGTACGCTCTGCTTCAGCGATGGCGGCGAGTCCGCGGCCTGCGATCGCGCTTGTTGAGGTCGTCGGCGTGTGGCAATCCCTGCATATGCCGTCGGGGTCGGGGTTGTGTAACGCCGTTTCGCGTGGGTGAGGATGATGCGGCACCCACGGTCTGCCGTCAGGGTGCTTCCAGTCCCTGCGGTGGATGTGCTCGAAGCGCAGTGGCACGAGGTCAATCAGCTCGTGCGAATCGCCGCTGCAGTCGGGGATGTCGAAATCCAGGACGTACACTCCATTTTCGGAGTGCGCTCGTCCGATCTGTCGGCGGGGGAAGTTGCGCGCCTCATAGTGCAGCAGGATATCTCGCGTCGCGCGGTCCGTGCTGAGGTCGACGCCGCAATCCATGAGCTGTGCGGCGGACAGAAGGTTGAAGCGCAGGTTCTGGACGATCAGCACATCGTTAAGCGTGATGTGCGTGCGGCTCCCATGTGCTTTGAGCACGACGATACCTTGCGCGCTTGCGCGCAGGCGTGTGTTGTTCGCCACGGTGACGTACGTGACGGCAGGGGTGGGGACGGCGTTGGATATGTAACGCTCGGAGCCCACCATGTGCTGGCCGCAGCAGCTGTCCAGGTACCAGGTGTTGTAGCGCTTGTTGTCGTCACGTGCGAGCAGCGCCAGTCGCGGTGTGACGATGTGCGGAGTGTCGAACTTCAAAAACTGTTCGCGCGAGAGCCAGTCACGTGGCGCCACCCGCATATCAGATACATGCGGGGGAGTTTCAAGCAGCGGAACTGGAAGATTCCAGTCTTGGTCGTCGTCGTCGGTGAAATCGTGGCGCGGGCTGAACGGGTTGTTGTTGGTGAACGCGCCAATCGGGTGCGGTGCCGGCTCAGGTGACGGTGAGCGAACGCGGCGACGACGCGACTCGCCTGTCATGGCCATGCTGCTCATGACGTTGCGAACTGGGGCAGTCGATGACGGCTGCTGCTGCTGATGCTGAACCGCGGGGTTCAGGTTGCGCGCGGGAGGGGGCTGATACCCCTGGGCTGGACGCACGTCGCCTCGTGCGTCTTGACGGCCGGACCAGGTGCTCGGATTGGTCTGGCGAGGGCGTGATCGGTTCTTACATCGATCCGCCAAGTGCCCAAAATTTCTGCAGATTTTGCAGTAGAGGCGCCGTGGCTTTCGCTCTTCAGTGTTGTCGGCGTAGAAGGCGAGCCGTTCGCGTTCTCGTCGCGGCGCTGGTCGCTGCTGATCCATATCCCTCTGTTCGACGAGAAGGGCGGCGCAAAGGGCGGCCTCCGAGATGACCCCCTGCTGTCGAAGAAGCGCCTTGCAGGGCCGCCACTCTGGGCCGAGCCCTTGAAGCACAATGTTGACGAAGATTTCCTCGAAAATCGTGCTTCCCAACTTCACGATTTGATCGCGAAGGCTCCGACAGCGGTTGAGGTAGTTGTTGACTTTCTCCTCTGCGGTCATCTTGGTTTCCAGGAGTTCCTGGAGTAGTCGGCTCGAAGAGACGGAGTCCTTGGGCTGGTAGACTCCCGTCAGGTGCCTCCAGGCGTTAAGGGCTGGAGCAGCTGTGGTTTTGTATGAACGAATGTTGAGCTGCTCCGCCGCCGACATATTCCGCAGGAGCACCCCGTACGCCATTAGTGACTCGTTGTAATATCGCGCCTTGGCGTCGTCGGTGTCCTCAGCAGGCTCCGCGTAGCTCCCGTCGAAATAGTGGAAGATCTGGGCAATCTGAAGCAGGAGCTCCAGCTCGAAGCTCCAGGTGTAAAAGTCTCTGCCGTCAAAACAGGTACTTGTCTTTATTTTTGATATGCTGAGGAACCTTGATTGAGCGGAGAGAATTGCCTCTTCACTGGGACGGGGAGTCTTGGGGGTTGAGCCATTGGTGTCGAGGGAGAAAGTTTGCGGGGTGGCGTTCTGGCCAGTCGGGGCCGGTTGAGAGGGTTGCGAGGATGTTCCCGCATCGCCATTCCGCAATGTTTGGAGCCCTTGCTCCAAGCTGGTGAGTCGCTGAAGAAGTTGTGCGAGAACTTCGGAGTTGATTGTCGTCGTGTTCTCGCTTGTCGCAGCCGGATTGGGTTGCGCTTCAGCCGTCAGATTAGTTTGACCACCAGATCCTCCGGCCATCTTCACTCGTGAGCGTGTGCCGGACGCCACTTTCCGAATGTCGCAATTTTCGGGAGTGGTAGTGCGAAGGATTCCTGAGCCGCTCTCATACCATGCTGCGATCAGAAATTGATCGTAGCCCAGGATCTACCCAGGAAGGTTCGCACGCAGTGAGATAGTTGGTGGGCCCTTGATCCCAATAGCAGAGTGAATGTAAATGTTTGAGATGATAAAAACATGCAAACAAGGTCATATAAATAAGAGTACAAGGGAATGCGAACAGACCTATCTAGCCATGTACTCTAAGGGGTACATTCCCTTATTCAATTCACTCCAACCGTGCGGCGCGTACAGTTTCGTAACTGTTCCCGCCAAAACCATCCTGCCTGCAGCTGCCCGATGCCGTCTGCTTCCGACGGTCCAGATGCGTTCCAACTGTCCGTCGCTTCGAGTCAATTCCAACCGTCTGACGGTTCGCGTTCATTCTCGTTACTGCGTGCTTCTCTTTGCTGCGGTGAGGAGTGCACAGTAATATCAAATATTACTATTCGTAACAGGAATGACCGTCGCAAGAAGTTTTCCCTGGGTCGCGAGAGTTCTTTCAAACAAAAGAGGTAACCCTGTTTTAAACGACTTCAAGTTCAAGAATCCTGAACTTGAAAAATACCATGCTGTACCCGGGCTTTAACCAACAACAGGCAAAGATTTGGACGCCACTGTTCAATCCGCGAAATATGTTGTATAAAGTGCAAAAGGGGTTTGAAAATTTCCTACACCACTATTCAATCCGCGAAAGTACGTTACTATCTGCCTGTTTTGCAAACACTGCTTTCGCGAAAGTCTCCCACCCCACAAAACAAGTTTCTGAGGGATGCGTGATTTGTTAATTCCCATTCACGTGCATCGTTCATAGCCCTAAACAGCCAGAGTCCCGTATAACGTGTCCCTCCCACTAGTCGAGTCGCGTAGCGCCGGTTTGAGAAGCAACTTCCTGCCAGTATTATTTCTCGTTTGGTCGTTTAGAAGCGCCGCCCTACACGCGTGTCGATTGTCGCTTCATGTCCCGATGCCAAAAATCAAGACGAACCGCGTGAAGTACCCTGAAGGATGGGAGCTGATAGAGCCGACGCTGAGAGAACTTGAGCAAAAGATGAGAGAAGGTGCGTGCGTGTCGTATCAATTCGTGAAGATTTGGGCTTATGACTTGCCCGTTATCTAGTTATCGTTTGCATAAACGAGAGAATTAGCATTCATCAAGCTGAATTTGCCTATATTCCCTCTGTGCGAGTCACTCACACCTTGTCATCTCTTTTACTGTCAAGGTCCGACAATCCGCCATAAGTACGTTCGCGTACTCGTTGCGTCTGAACCGAAAAAAGTTGTTGTGTAAGTGTTTGCTTCGATGGGATGACGAACGCCAACACAAGTGCGAGTTACTGCGAGTCACTCACACCTTGTCATCTCTCGTACTGTCAAGATCCAACTATCCCACATAAGTCCCGTTACGTTCGCAACGATTCTCGCCATCTTACTCTGTTTAATTCCTCGCCTACGAATCACTCTCTCTCCCCCTCACTCCGTCCATCTCCCTTACCCCTTACCGCCCCCCCCCCCCCTCCCCCAACTCCTCCCATCCCTCTCCATCTCTCCCCCTACTACCTCTTCCATTTTCTAGCAGGAATCAATTCAACACTTGCATGCCATCCCGTTCAGCCTCCTTCGCGCTTCATACCCTTCCCTTTCAACCGTGTTGACAGCTGAGAGCGCCATACACCAGGGCGAGGTGTGTGACGCGAGGCGTTGTGCCCCGGAAGGAGAGTGAAGGGACTAGACGCTGTGGCGAATCTCTCTAATGCCTCGCTGTGTCCTTCTTGAGCCTGCCTCCCTTCACCTCCGTTCAGCCCAGCCTCCTCCGCGACACAGCAGAGAGCGCCACACATGAGAGCAGGCGAGAGCTGCAGCTGCTGCGCCCGATTCGCCCTTCATCTCCTTTCAGTTCCCCCTTCAAGTTTCCCCACCTTCGCTACACCCTTCTCCCCTTCGCCCTCACTCCGTGCTGCCCCCCCATTGGCCCGTGGCACCAGCGGAGAGCGACACGCACGAGGGGAAGCGCAAGTGCGAGGCGGTGTGGCCCATCTTCAAGATCGCGCACCAGAAGAGCCGCTTCATCTACGACCTCTACTACCGCCGCAAGGCCATCAGCAAGGAGCTCTACGACTTCTGCCTCGAGCAGAAGCACGCCGACGCCAGCCTCATCGCCAAGTGGAAGAAGGTGAGGCGCATGGGAAGTGGAAGAAGGTGAGGCGCATGGGCAAGTGGAAGAAGGTGAGGCGCATGGGCAAGTGGAAGAAGGTGAGGCGCATGGGCAAGTGGAAGAAGGTGAGGCGCATGTGCAAGTGGAAGAAGGTGAGGCGCATGGGCAAGTGGAAGAAGGTGAGGCGCATGGGCAAGTGCAAGAAGGTGAGGCGCATGGGCAAGTGGAGAAGGTGAGCCTTTGCCGGCCATGTGGCCCTGTGGAAACATGAACGTGAGTCTGTGTGAGAAACATGAACGTGAGTCTGTGTGAGAAACATGACCGTGAGTCTGTGTGAGAAACATGAGCGTGAGTCTGAGTGAGAAACATGAACGTGAGTCTGAGTGAGAAACATGAACGTGAGTCTGTGTGAGAAACATGAACGTGAGTCTGTGTGAGAAACATGAACGTGAGTCTGAGTGAGAAACATGAACGTGAGTCTGTGTGAGAAACATGAACGTGAGTCTGTGTGAGAAACATGAACGTGAGTCTGTGTGAGAAACATGAACGTGAGTCTGTGTGAGTGGACTGCCTGTGCAAGTGGTCGGCGGTGAGGGGCTGCTGGTGCTGCTTCGATGCACTCATTCACCTCAGAGTGGGTCCGCAACAGTCCGCTTGATCACAGCCCTGGTTTGCGGTACAATGTCAAGGCAGTCTGCTCGTGCATCAAGCACATGCATACCCATATCAGCTCTGTTTTCAAGGGCTTGCAGCACGTGCAGCCAGCGTGTTTCTCCAGCATTCTCTTGGCACTCTCTTGACGCCACTTGCCTGTCCCTACTGTGCATTCCTTTCACCCCCTTCCTGCAATCCTCATCCGGACTGCGTTCATGCGTGAGCGTGCGTGCAGGGTGACATGACATGACCCTTTTACGCAGTCGTGCACCCATTCCCCCACCTTTACCATCCCCACCCCATGTCTGCCCCCTGTGCGCGCCCGCAGGCGGGGTTTGAGCGGCTGTGCTGTGTGCGGTGCATGCAGCCCAAGGACCACAACTTCGGCACCACGTGTGTGTGCCGCGTGCCCAAGCACCTGCGCGAGGAGAAGGTCATCGAGTGCATCCACTGCGGCTGCCGCGGCTGTGCCAGCGGGGATAGCTGACGTGTGTGGCGTGGGGTGGGGGTGAGTGGGTGGGTACATGCTAGAGTAGAGGGGAGCCCTTAGGGGAGCAGAGCAAGGTGGCGGAGTGCATACATTGCGGTCAGGTGCCATTGCTGAGGTTTGCTAGGTATTAGGGGTTATAATGTGGCAGTGGGGCAACATTTAGTGTGTTTAAGAATCTAGCCACGGAACCATGAAACTGTCAATGGTCTACTACTGTGACGAACAGTCACCGGGCTACCAATGTTTTGCATGCGACTCGGAAAAAATCAATGCGAAGTGAATCAATTTTGAGCACCATCTCATACTCGTTATTCTGTACCATATGCACCCCTAGTGAAGTTTTTGGGTAATTGCTGTTGGAAATTGGAATATTATAGGCTGCAAATATTCGATTCCCAATTTCAGTTTTTTTTGGCACGGTGTGGCAAATCGAACACGCCCTAACGCGTCTGTGAATTAGGTTCGACCTTACCAGCGAAGGTTACCCTTCCCACAGCGAAACCAGCTCTGCTTGCGCTAATTTCGCCTTTAGAGGGCTGGGCTAATTTCCAGTTTAGGGTAACGCTCTCTGACGGGGCTGCATGCGACCGCGCCAACCGCAACACAAGACCGACGTCGCGACGTCTCCACGACCAACAACAAACATTCCCCCCTACACAACTGAACGCGTCAAGAACGCGGAGACACCGCAACCGCAATCCGATGGCGAGCAGGGGGGAGGGAGGAAGCTAGTCTTCCAAGGTTAGTCCCCTCCATCCTGCTGAATCCTCCTTAGTCCACGGCCGCCGCGCATTGAGCAGCCCTTAGGCAGCCAATGTATAAGTTGAGGGTGTCCCCTTCCCTTATCTTCAAGTAGGGGTCTTGTGTTTCTCTGGCCATTGCTTTTACCGCACAGCTTCCAGCACACTAGTTGGTAACTTACTGGTTGAACCAGCCCGCCATTCCCAAGGTGGTTAGACGAGGCCGCCATTCGAAAGCATCGCCGAAACTCCTCCGAACCGCCCCGAATTCGCCGCAAATCCTCTCCGCAGCCAATCGGTTCTCACTCTACCCACACGAGACTTCGTTCCACGCGACCGTTTCCGCGTGTCCGTAACGCAACAACAATCCGCCAAGAACCCAATCGCATTCGGATTGGCACGTCTCTCGGCTCTTTCAACACAAATTATTGAATACAAAGTCGTTTGCATCCGACCCACCCGGTCCTCGTCTCCTCCCATCGCCCTACCAGCGCTCTTCTCCCCCGCCTCCCACGCTTTCCGCACAGCCACGATGGCCGCGACCCGTCTGCTCGCCTTTCTCCTCCTACTCCTCGTCTCCCACGCCGTCCTCTCGTCAGCCGCACCTCGTCTGCCGAAAAGAGTCGCTCTGACTGTTCAAGCCCACGCGCAGCGTCTTCGAGCGCGAGCCGCGGCTTTGAGCACGAACTCCCAGGGCCTCTTCAGTGAGCTCCGAGGCGCCGCAACCCCCGCCGCGACCGGCGGGCCCATCAAGTACAATGGAGGTCCCGTCATCGTCGGAAACCCGACGGTGAACATCTACCATATCTACTACGGCAGCTGGCCGACGGGCTCCGGGCAGGACTACATCGACAACTTCGTTCGGTCTCTAAGTAGCGACTCGGGCGCGCAGGGCTCGTCGAGCGACCCGACGGTGAAGGGGTGGTGGGCGATCACGTCGAACTACTACCAGTCGAGCAGCGGGGCGAAGAAGAACGTGAGCTCAAAGGTGCGGCTCGCGGGGACGACGTACGACAACTACTCGTACGGCAAGGCGCTCACCGACAACAACGTGCTCTCCAGTAAGCCCTTTCTCCCCGACCTTGCTCTGCGCCAGAACTTCGTGCTTTCTAGAAAGTGTTCGTTGTTTGATGCCTGCCACGTGCTTCACGGGAAATTGAGCGGGGGGGAATGCCCTTCCCCCCGGGTGGAGAGAGGGATATGGGGGAGGGGGGGAGAGCGGGGGGGGAGGGATTCCATCAGTGTTAGCACAAATTCTTTCCTCTCTGGATTCCGACTTTCCCGGAAGCTTGTCGCCTTTTGAACACTGTACACCGCCTTGCTTCCTGTGCTTTCACCATTTCATGAGAGTGTGCTGCCGTAGTAGGAAGCTTCGACTCAACTTCCTTCTTTCATGCATTTTCTGACGTTTCCATCGCAGTCGTGAAGAGCAAGATCGGATCTGGCAAGGCCTTCGCGTACGACCCGCACGGGATTTACGTTCTTATATCGAGTAAGGACGTGACCGAATCGTCGGGATTCTGCAGCCAATACTGCGGATGGCACGATGCGGCCTCTATCGGATCATCCCCATTGTACTACGCGTTCGTGGGTCACCACGCCCAGTGTCCCAACGCGTGTGGTGTGAAGAGCACCTCTCCCAATGGCAACCCCGCTATAGACGCCACCATTTCAACTCTCGCGCACGAAATTACCGAAGCTGCTACGGACCCGGATGCTCAGTCTGGCTGGTTCGACGCGGGTGGGGAGGAGAACGGGGATCTGTGCGCTTGGGGTTACGGAACCACACGCAGCTCAAATGGTTACATTTATAACATGGTTGGACTAAATGGAATGAGATTCCTGGTGCAGCAGAACTGGGACAGGCAGCTGCAGAAGTGTGTCTCCCAGAATCCCCTTTCAGGCACACCTTCACCGCCGCCACCCCCTGGAACTGGTACCAAGATGAACTGCCAGTGCACGTGTGCTAGCAGCAGCTCTCCCATGAACTGCCAGTGCTCATGCATGCCCGTTGCATGAAGGCCAGATGGCCCACATAATGCCTTATGGGAACATTCCCAGTGCACGCCACAAATCCCCGCGTCCCAATAAATGCGATACAGTGTGGGGCAAATAATCCAGTGGTAGGTGCAATGCGTTGCAGAAGCGTGCACTGTTTTTGTGCCGTGGAAGTGGAGGGATTATTGATGTATGCCTGTAGCAGGGCCCTCGCTAGTCTCTGAACCCCCCTGAGGCATCAGACGGGCCCGAAGGGCCCGTCTGACTAGTCAGAAATTTTGCTCGCACCTGTCTTACGCATCAGAAATTCTAGCATTATTTGACTTAAAATCAGATTTTGTAAGCTGTCCCTACTGAAACTACACCTACTACTACAGCTATTTTTACATAGAAAAGATAACAGGAACAACTATCTAGCTATCTGAGTCAGAGTCAGATGCCTCATTGTCACTCAGTGCAACAGTTGCACGCACATCCACTCCTTTATCCTCACTGTCGCTATCTACTACGTGTGCTTTCGCTTTCTTCCTCCTCTTGGCTTCTCCGTCATCGGCCGGCGCCTTCTGAGCTGTTGTGTCAGGTGCAAGATCCTCCCTGTCTCCCTGCCTCCCTGCCTCCCTGCCTCGTCCATCTCTGCCTCCCTTCGCTTCGCCTTTGCCACTCCACTGACTTCTTTGGCAGGGCGCCTCTTCTTTGCTCCGCGCCACAGCTTCACCACGTCGTCCCAATCTGGTTCGTACTCAAGCAGGGAGATGCACATGAGGTCCGCGAGGCGCGCATTGCAGAGGTTGTTCCTGAGCCACGACTTGATTACGTTTTGGCGACTGAAGCCTCGCTCGCACTCCACAGTGCTGAGCGGAAGAACAGCGACTGCCACCCAAAGTCGAACCAGATTGGGGAACGAAGACTCCCAATCCCCGCTCCTCAGCATGTTCTTCAGAGCCACATGGAAGGATTGGTCCTTGTATTGCGAGACCATCACGCGGGTGAAACGTGGAAGCTTCCGCTCGGCCTTCTTCCAGTTGACTCCTGCAAGCACACACATCACATCTAGTTAGCATCCCACTAGGCAGATGGATCGTTGCACAAACAGGGGATTAGGGACAACGCGGAAATTGAGAACCCGTACCTGGCAGAGCGCATTGGTCGGCGTTGAACATCTTGCGAAGGGAGCTGAACCACTCCGCGCACACACGGTCGCGCTTGTTCCCGCCCTCCGGATAGGCGTCTGGCAGAAATAGCTTAGACCCAACGAGTGAGTTCAAGCTTCGCATGCGGTACTGAAGCCTGTCGATCACCTCCTTCGCAAACAATTTGGCGAGGGACACGCAGGACTCGACGTCACCCGTGGGATCCTCTTTCCCCTTCGCATCCAGTTCGTGCAGCTTGAAGGTGTGTTTCACCGCGTTGCCGTCTCCATCCATCCCCTCCACTTTGACCACCCGCTTGGACGGATGGGAGTGCGCTTCGAGGAAGGCAGTGAGGTGCTCGCTGTCCTCCGCGAAGTTCACCCCGTACTCCACATAGCGCGCGTTCAACTTCGCGCAGGTGTTTTGCACCTGCCCCATGACACGGGTGATGTCCACCTGCGAAATGACGCACACACACAATGTTATTCATTGACTATCGGGACTTGAGCGACTTTATTAATCTGCGACCGTAAATTACACGCTCACCGATCGTCGCTAAAACCGCTTGTTGAGCTCATTCAATTCCTTCAGGACATCAGCGAGAAAGAAAAGCAAGAAATGAAATTTGAGGCTCGTGACCAGGTGATACGCCGTGCTGTCTTTCTCGTGGAGCAGTGTCAACGAGAACGGACTGGAATGATGAACTAGCAAGGATTGTGAGTACAAATATGAAACCCTAATGTTGTGACCCCCCTATAGGCTAACCCACTACAGCCTACACAAATACAACATGTATAATGTTTGACACACCCCCATAGGCAAAGTGGGGGAGACCAAGGGGTCACAAGACCAGTCAAGGCAAAGCAAGGCAACAACAAGCTCAGGGTGGATCTCAAGGATTCCACACAAATTCCGAGCACAAGCTAGTGGTCACAAGACCAGTTCACATGCAGGTTTATAACAGAGCAAGAGATACAGTGATCACAACCTAGCAAGAGTAAACATGCAGGTATAGATATATATAGTGATCACAGTACAAGCAAAGTCAAGAGGTAAGTAAGTGAGGTCCAGTAGGCACAAGGCCTAGTAGAGTGCAGAAGCGCTGATGGTCACGAGGCTGAAGCGCCTTGGTGAACACATCAGCAGTGTTGGCCTCAGTGGCCACTGACCGCGCTGCTGCAGCTCACGAGCAAGGAAGTACCGCAGGGCGATGTGCTTCGTTCTGTGCTCCAGTCTGTGCTCCTCACACAAGGCAATGGCAGCCTTGTTGTCGACGTACAGTACTGGAGGAGAACAAGGCGGCTCTCCGAGGTCGGTCAGCAGGTAGGTCAGCCAGCGTAGCTCCTGGGCAGCCATGGCTGTAGCGTAGATCTCAGCCTCGCAACTGGAGCCGAGAACAGAAGAAGAGCGTGTAGAGCGCCAAGAAACTGAGCCAGAGCCAAGGCTGAAGGTGTAACCCTGAGACGACCGCTGAGTGGCCTGGTCGTCTGCCCAAGAAGCGTCTGAGTGCCCTGTGAGAACAACTCGGTCTCGCCCTCCAAGCACAAGCCCCATGCCCGACGTACTGCACAAGTAGCGCAACACCCTCTTAGCGGCATCCATGTGCTCCTTCCTGTGACGGCCAGGAGCGACATAGCGTGCAAGGATGCTAAGAGGGTATGCAAGGTCAGGTCGAGTGCAGGTCATCAGGTACATGAGGCAGCCCACAAGCTCTGGATACGGGCCACTCGGCTCTACGGACTCATCCGAAGGCAGAGCTGAGAGCGAGTGACCGGTAGGCAGAGGAGTGGACAGAGGCGAGGAGTACGTGAAGCAGAAGCGCTGGAGAACCTGCTGCACCATGTGTGACTGAGTCAGGGTGATGGTGCGCCGTGCTCTGTCCCGGGTGATCCGCAAGCCAAGATAGCTTGTCAGCTCACCCAGGTCTGTGCACGTGTGTCTCCTCTGCAGCTCCGACTTCACGTAGGCGAGTCCTGCAGTGTCAGCAGTGGCAAAGACCAAGTCGTCGACGTACACGAGGATGTAGAACGGCGGCAGCGAAGTGTCGGTGCGCAGGAACAGCGACGGGTCAGCTGTAGAAGGCGCGAACCCAAGAGCCGCAAGTGTAGTCCTCAGTGTGTCGTGCCACTCACGCGGAGCCTGGCGGAGACCGTAGACCGGCCGCTGAAGCCTCCACTGGGTACCAGGAGGAAACGACCCAGTGAAGCCAGGTGGGCGGTGCAGCCAGATCTCCTCGTGCAGGCTGCCCTGCAAGAAAGCAGTGCTGAAGTCAAGTGAGTGAAGCTCGTAGTCGCAGTGAGCGGCTATGTGCAGCAGCACCCGAAGAGTAGTCATCTTCGGGGTGGGGGAGAAGGTCTGGAAGAAGTCAACTCCCTCTCGCTGACTGAAGCCTCGAGCCACGTAACGCGCCTTGAAGACAGGCGGAGAACCCGGCGGCCGCTTCACCCTGAAAATCCACATGCCACTGACGATGTTCGCCCCAGGAGGGGGAACCTCGTCGACGTAGGTGCGTGTGGACTTCCAGGAAGCCATCTCGGCGTCCATGGCTGTCTGCCACTGAGAGGAGTAGGGACCCGCCATCGCCTCAGCGTAAGTGCGCGGGGTCGGGATGTCTGGTGCATCCGGGTCTCCCTCAGGGGCAACTAGCAAGGACACGAGACGGGGCAAAGCAGCAGCAAGACACTGGAACTCCTCCTGTCTGTCCTCAAGGACGTCCGTGCCAAGAGCACACTCACCCCCGACGGACGGAGGACAGACAGACTCAGACTCAGCAACAAGGCTAGCAGCGTAGTCTAGACGACAGGCAGCAGCAAAGTCAACCAACTCAGCGACCAGAGCAGACGCAGCCGAGGACTCAAAGGTAGGGTCAGTGACAACAGTAGCGAGGAGACGCGTGACAGTAGGGTGCTCAGCACGATACCGGTCAGACTCAGGGGCCGGAACGTCAGGCAAAGAGGACGCAGGAGGAGACGGTAGAGGGACACGCTGAGGAGCAGTAGAGGGACGCAGAGTCATGTAGTGAGTGCCTGGGACAGGAGGAGGACGCTCACGACGGACACGACTACCAGTGCGAGCAGGACGAACAGGCGACGCAGGACGAGACTCAGGCTCACGACGCTCTGTAAGACCTCCTGTGGGACCAGTGTAAGGAGAGGGAGCAGGGAGAGGCGAGGTAGGCGGTAACAGTGACTGCGGCTGGACAGGCGGAGGACACTCTACGGAGGGAGGAGGACAAGGAGGAGGAGCCTGCCCAAGAACCTGCTGAAGGAGCGGTACGAAGTACGGTCGCGGCCGCGCAGCGTCTCCAGAAGCAGAAGAGACTCCAGCGGCCGGGTCCTCAGTACCAGTAGGAGCTCCAGCGTCCGGGTCCACAGCACCAGCAGCAGCTCCACCGGCCGGGTCCTCAGCAGCAGCAGCAGCGCCACCGCTCGGGTCCTCAGCTCCAGTAGCAGCTCCACCGTCCGAGTCCTCAGCACCAGCAGCAGCTCCACCGCCCGGGTCCTCAGCACCAGTAGCAGCTCCAACGTCCGGGTCCTCAGCACCAGCAGCAGCGCCACCGCCCGGGTCCTCAGCTCCAGTAGCAGCTCCAACGTCCGAGTCCTCAGCACCAGCAGCAGCTCCACCAGGCGGGTCCGCAGCACCAGCAGCAGCTCCAACGTCCGGGTCCTCAGCACCAGCAGCAGCGCCACCCCCAGGGTCCGCAGCACCAGGAGCACCACTCCGAAGACTGCAGCGCCGTGTGTACCACTCGCGGATCTGCTGAATGGGGGGGAGCTCCTGGGTAGGAGGGGAAGTACCGGGACGAGCTCCAGGAGCACCTCTCCGGAGGCGGCAGTACTCGAGGTACCTCTCCTGTAGCTGCTGGGAGGAGAGGGCTCCTCCAGGTGTAGCACGCTCAGGCTCAGCACCCCCAGACTCAGCACCCCCAGACTCAGCACCTCCAGGCTCAGCACCTCCAGGCTCCGCACCCCCAGGCTCCGCACCTCCAGGCTCAGCACCCCCAGGCTCCGCACCCCCAGACCCAGCACTCCCAGGCTCAGCACCCCCAGACGCAGCACCCCCAGGCTCAGCACCCCCAGACGCAGCACCCCCAGGCTCAGCACCCCTAGCAGGACGAGAGTCAACAGCTACCTCGACAGGCTCACCCGGGTCTACCTGGGACACACCTGAGGGAGCGGCACCCTGAGGGGGGAGGGGGTCTGGTACCTCAGCACCTGGAGCGAGGAAGAGAGGCGGGGGGGGGAGCGGGGCAGTGCGGTAGGGGAAGAGGCGGTAGTAGGGGACGGACTCGTCAAAAGTGACGTCCTGAGAGGCCAGGACACGCCGCGAGGTGGGGTGGTAGAACTGCCAACCAGGGGCGTCCGGGACAAAGCCAAGGAAGACGCAGGGGACAGCGCGACGGGAGAGCTTGTCCGCGGACGTGTCGCGGACAAAAGCTCGGGATCCCCAGACCCGAAAACGCGACGCATCGCCAGCCTCTCCCGTCCAACGCAGTGTCGGAGAAGTCTCGGGCAAGGAGACACGGGGCCAGAGGTTGAGCTGATGCGCAGCGTATCGGACTGCAAACGGCCACAGAAAGTGGGGGGCAGCCGCATGAACCAAGGAGGTACGAGCGACCTCCATGACCAAGCCAATGCGGCGCTCAGCAACCCCATTCTGCTGTGGAGAGGCCGGAAGCGTGAACGACTGCTCAATGCCCTCCTGCTGACAGAAGGCCTCCAAGAGGCCAGAGGAAAACTCTCCACCTCTGTCAGAGTGCAGACGCAGGACAGGGAAGTCGGAGCGGAAACGCTCGGGGCGGCCTGCGCATACCCTTGTTCCTGCGGCGCCCGCTCGAAGCAGACGCGGTCCCGACCTTCTCAGCACCAAGAAGGTCGACAGCAGCAGCAGAGGCGACAGAGGGGAGGAGGGGGGAAGGGGAACACCCCTCAAAGAACGGGGTGCGGGGGTCGCCACGAGAGGTGCCTACAGCGACGATGCTCGCCTCAGCTGCAAGCAGTTCCTTCTCGAGGAGGGCAACAGTGAGCTCAGTGGGGGAGCGAGAGAGGAAGTGGTCCCTGACTGCGCGCAGAGAGTCAGGGAGGCGGGTGACAATGTGGTAGAGAGTGATCCAGAGCGGGGGGGGGTTGCTAGTGAGAAACTCGGCAGGCATAGCAGCGCGAAAGCGGGCCTCACTAGTCTTAAGGTGGGTGATGAGGTCTGCGACAGTGTGAAAGGAGGCTAGGTCGGGGAACAGGTAGGGGAGAGTGAGGCGGCCTAGCGTGGCAGAAGCGGGTGAGGAGTAGCGGGCAACTACAGCGGTGTAGAGGTCCTTAGCAGTCTTGCACTGGCCGAAGTGCTCGCGCTCGTCTAGCGGCAGGGAGTTGCGAATAGCAAAGCGAGCGTGCGCATCACGGGTCTGCCACTGGGAACGCAGAGTGCTGTCAGCAGACGAGTCAGGGGCAGTGGCATGGCCTAGGGCGTGGTCGTACAGTGAGATATCTTCCTTGGCAGTGAGCTGTAGGAACAGGTGCAGGTCATCTAGCCAGGTTTCGAACTTCACTGGACGGCCCTCGGCATCGAAAGCTAGAACTGGAGGACTAGCCATAGTGACAGTAGCAGTAGTAGTAGTAGCAGTAGTAACAGTAGTAGTAGGAATCAGGCCGCTGGAAAGGTGTGCGGAGGGTCAACAGGGCCGGCGGGGCCGCTAGGCAAGGCGCGGGCGGGGTCGACTGTCCGTAGTGGCACACGAGCGGCAGTAGTAGGTAGCGTGGCAGCAGGAGCTGCAGCAGCGCAATGGTGGCAGCTGCAGTGGCAGCAGTGTGCGCGGTAGGTAGAAAATAAACAACAGTGAGAGCGAGTGCCTCGCGGGCGGCGGCTGCAGAAGCGCACGGGCGGCAGCGGCGCACGGGCAGCGGCAGCGCACGGGCAGCGGCAGCGTAGGGGCAGCGACGGCGCACGGGCAGCGGCGGCGCACAGGCAGCGGCGGCGCTCGGGAGGCAGCGGTGCGCAAGCAGCAGCGGAAGCAGCGGCGTACGAGCGGCTGCGGGCAGCGGGGCGTGCGCGAGCAGACGACGGGCGGCTGTGGGGCGTGCGCGAGCAGGCGACGGGCGGCTGCGGGCGGGCGGCCGCTGCGACGGCGGGCTGCGGGCCTGCGGGGCGTGCGCGAGCAGGCGACGGGCGGCTGCGGGGCGTGCGCGAGCAGGCTACGAGCGGCTGCGGGGCGTGCGCTAGCAGGCGACGGGCGGCTGCGGGGCGTGCGCGAGCAGGCGACGGGCGGCTGCGGGGCGTGCGCGAGTAGGCGACGGGCCGCGCGCGAGGGAAATAAGGCGCGCGCGGGCAGCAGGCGGGGCGCACGTATGAAAACGACCGCGCGCGAGCGGCTAAGGGGCGGCGCGACGGGGCCTTAAGGGGCGGGTCGCGGGTCGCGGGATGTAGGGGCCGTTAAAAAAAAAATTCGAGGCGCCCTAGGTAGGTAGGTAGGTAGGTAGGGAACGGTGGGCCCTTAAAAAAAACGGTCCTAGCGAAGGACCTGCTCTGATACCATGTCAACGAGAACGGACTGGAATGATGAACTAGCAAGGATTGTGAGTACAAATATGAAACCCTAATGTTGTGACCCCCCTATAGGCTAACCCACTACAGCCTACACAAATACAACATGTATAATGTTTGACAAGCAGCACTATGGCAGCAGGCAGAACAGCGACAAGTCTCGATACAGCATCGCCACGCGACAGCCAACGAACATCGAAAATCCCTTGCATATCCAAGTTCGTGGCGTGAATCACGGTTTGTAGCTCGTGGAACCTCTGGTGGACGACGCAGCTACCGCCAATGAGGGTCGCAATGGCGCGGATCCCTTGGTCGACGATGTTGAAGGCGGGGATGTTCGTCGCGGCATCCTTGGCTACAAGAGCCTCTCCGTTAGCGCATGGAAAAAAAAAAACCAAGTTAGTAGGGGGAGATATCTGACGACGATAATGCAAGATTTGAAGTGCAAACTACATCACCGGTGCGCAAGGCAATGACACGCGACAAGATGCGGAACTCGCATCTTCAGTTGAACCACAAGCCCATTCTGACTGCCCAGCATGACGTTCGCGCCATCCGTGCTGATTCCAGAGATTTTGCGCATGTCAACCCCGTTGCAGTCCAGATGCGCCAGCAAAACGGCGAGCAGAGATGAAGCGTCACCCTTCTCGACGGTTAGGTGCCCGGAAAGTTCGGTCACCGCCTTCTCCTCCTTCATGAAGGTTAGGTAGACGATGAGATGCTTGCCCTTCCTCCGATCCGTGGACTCGTCGAGCTGAAGCCCGAGAAAGGGCGACTCTTGGATGTATCGCATCTGACGGGCCTTCAGGTGCTTCACCATGGCTTCGGTCATCTCTCGAAACCCATACCTGCCATGGAAAAAGCACGACAATAAGTAAAATATGATGAGTACCTAAACTACACATCACGTAGCATTACTCACTCCGTCTGGTAGGTGCCGATGGCCTTGTCGGAAATGTTGGGGGTCTTGAGAACGTGTAGCAGGTGCACAAGGCCAACAAAGAGCGCAATAGGTGCATCCGACTTGCAGATGAAAAGCACTACTAATAGAAGTTGTTTCAAACGCTCAATCTCCCCCACCCCATCCTCATACTCATCAATCCTTCGTTGAGCCACTTTACCACCTTCGGCTCGGGCTTTACGATCGAGGGCGTCCTGATGCTTGCGACTCAGACCATGCTTGCGCATGGTCTGCTTCTGGATGTCCACGCCACCCTCGCCCGCCTTACCGTACTGCCAGTGTGGCGGTCCGTATCTGATGCAGACGCTGCACTTCATGCACGGGCGACCATCCTTCCTTTGTGATATCAGCAGCCAGGGGAAACGACGTTGCCAGATGTCGGTGCACTTCTTCTTCAGTTCTTCGAGAAGCGCGTCAGGATCTGGAACCAAAACAGACGGCCTGGACGGCCCTGGATCCGAAGGCACCCTGCTAGTGCCAGTCGCTGGAGTCAGCGGAGTTGCAACAGCTGCGGGAGAGGGCGACCTTCCTTGCGTGAGGCGCACATGAGGTACGCGCGTTCGAGCAAACCGAATTGTCGATTGAGTGAACTTCCCGAACTTCGGGAAGCGGGAGACGCCTGCTATTCGGACAGCACTGACCGTGGGAGTCGCAACGCGCCCGGTCGTTCTAGTGGGCGTCCCTTCCACAGGCGAGCGGTTGCCGCTCATTGAAAGCCGGCCATGGCTCCGTGCTTGCCGTTGGTTCGTTGTTGGTAACTGGGGGCTGCTCGACTGGATCTCTTTCAGGCGTGGCGGTAGGCGGACCGCCTCTCAGAAAGTCGAGACCAGTAAGTGGACGACGCGACCTAGCAGGGTCGTCATTGTCCCCACAATCCATGGCTACAGGGCCCTAGGAGGATGGTGTCAAGACGGCTGAGAGAGCAGGGGATAGAATTGCCCTGTGCAAGCGAGTGAAAGGAGCGTTGGAGAGGGAGGGGGAGCCAGCCGAGCATTTTCAGCTGAACGAGGTGCATGCATGAGGTTACAACGCACCGCGGTGCCCCACTCCAGCCTTCGTCCAGCGGGACGTTGGGCAACAGTCGGTGCGAGTCGCGCGAGGCGCTGCAATCCACACGACTGATGCGCTGGCTTGAAAGTGGACCAGTAACAGAGAGAGATGCTCCACTTTCGTCTGAATGTGGCCCAAGTTGGCCAGATGCGCGCCAGATTGCCAGCACTTGACTTCTGTCAGTGCGCTCCGCTGCGCCGTCACCTCAATCACGCATAGAGGTGTACTGATCGTGCCGTGATTGGCGCAGCTTACCCAAATCACGCGTCAATCACGGCGGACTGTATAAAAGTCGGTTTCAGATGGAACTGATACAAGTACCTGGAAAAACAGAAGAATAGCTACACGCACGTCTTTTTCATCAGACAAAATGGAAAATTGATATCTTATTCATCAGATTTCACAAACGATCAATTTCTTAAAAATCAGATTACAAGGAAAAAAAACATCTGATTCCTCAAAAAAACAGACAAAATTGTCTGATAGCGAGGGCCCTGGCCTGTAGGTTTGCTTTGTAGAGTTACCAGCTGGTGGAAGGGCTGTGTGTGGTATCTTAGCTTCCAGCAGCAACAATCATTTTGGTTTTTGCTATTAATAATTGCCTCGATCAATATTGTACACCCTGTTCTCGATAATTGCACGTGAAATCATCGAGAATAGGTTTTAGTTTGTAGGTTGGAATTTAAGGCGTTGATCTTGATCGGGCGATGTAAGCGGTTGATGTAGCGGATTTAAATTGGACGGTAGAGATGAACGCAATATTGACGGGAATTCTTTGCCCGAAATCTGATGTTGATTATTAGGAATTGATAATGTCGATGATGTAATCTTGAGCGTCCGTTGTGCTTGTTTTACTGGCTTCTCTCGTTTTCAAGAACTATGAGTTATACCAAACGATAGAGCACACTCTTGGCTTTCCAACGAGCCGTCAAACACGGGAGTTGCCTAAGAAAGGAGAGAGTTCTCGGTGTTTACCGTTTTTACCCGGCTAATAGACCCGGGGGTCTAATCCTATACCGGGAAAAAAATGGGGGGGGGGGGGGTCTATTAACGGGGGGGAATTTTAATAGACCCGGGGTCTAATCCTGTATGTATTTTCTTTCTAAGTTATGACAAACGCGAGTGTTACTGTATCAGAGAGGTCACAATTTCGATGCCGCATCAGGAATATTTTGACCACGCACTGACGCGAGACACGCACGTGGTCAAATGACCAGCCAGAGCGGTCTTTGCGCTACAGGGCCCTCGCTATCAGACATTTTTGTCTGTTTTTCTGAGGAATCAGATGTTTTTTTTCCTTGTAATCTGATTTTTAAGAAATTGATCGTTTGTGAAATCTGATGAATAAGATATCAATTTTCCATTTTGTCTGATGAAAAAGACGTGCGTGTAGCTATTCCTCTGTTTTTCCAGGTACTTGTATCAGTTCCATCTGAAACCGACTTTTATACAGTCCGCCGTGATTGACGCGTGATTTGGGTAAGCTACGCCAATCACGGCACAATCAGTACACCTCTATGCGTGATTGAGGTGACGGCGCAGCGGAGCGCACGGACAGAAGTCAAGTGCTGGCAATCTGGCGCGCATGTGGCCAACTTGGGCCACATTCAGACGAAATTGGAGCATCTCTCTCTGTTACTGGTCCACTTTCAAGCCAGCGCATCAGTTGTCTGGATTGCAGCGCCTCGCGCGACTCGCACCGACTGTTGCCCAACGTCCCGCTGGACGAAGGCTGGAGTGGGGCACCGCGGTGCGTTGTAACCTCATGCATGCACCTCGTTCAGCTGAAAATGCTCGGCTGGCTCCCCCTCCCTCTCCAACGCTCCTTTCACTCGCTTGCACAGGGCAATTCTATCCCCTGCTCTCTCAGCCGTCTTGACACCATCCTCCTAGGGCCCTGTAGCCATGGATTGTGGGGACGATGACGACCCTGCTAGGTCGCGTCGTCCACTTACTGGTCTCGACTTTCTGAGAGGCTGTCCGCCTACCGCCACGCCTGAAAGAGATCCGGTCGAGCAGCCCCCAGTTACCAACAACGAACCAACGGCAAGCACGGAGCCATGGCCGGCTTTCAATGAGCGGCAACCGCTGAGCGATCCGCCTGTGGAAGGGACGCCCACTAGAACGACCGGGCGCGTTGCGACTCCCACGGTCAGTGCTGTCCGAATAGCAGGCGTCTCCCGCTTTCCGAAGTTCGGGAAGTTCACTCTGTCAGAATCCCAGCCACTAACCACTGGGATAAAAGGGCTTGTTTGTGTAGCGGGTGAGTGCGCCCATAACCCCCCAGGCCAACGTGCCTGTAACCCTTCCCTAGGATCAATCGGGGATCACCAGTGGACCTCTGACACCCCCCCGCACTGGGATGCCCGAGGTGCACACACCGGGATTCGAACCCGAGACCTTCGCTCTGATACCATGTTAAAATAGTAGATTAGGTTTAGACTAGGGTTTGGGGTAGGAGGGGACTTGAGAGGAACATGTCGAGAGAGTTTAGCCAAAGAGGATGAGTTCACTATTGAGCGAGGTACAAATAGCAAACAAAGCATGCAAAGAAGGTGCACCACCAATAGGTTATAATAACTACACTACACTACAGCTACAGGCAGTTACATATATATTTCAACACACTCAATCGACAATTCGGTTTGCTCGAACGCGCGTACCTCATGTGCGCCTCACGCAAGGAAGGTCGCCCTCTCCCGCAGCTGTTGCAACTCCGCTGACTCCAGCGACTGGCACTAGCAGGGTGCCTTCGGATCCAGGGCCGTCCAGGCCGTCTGTTTTGGTTCCAGATCCTGACGCGCTTCTCGAAGAACTGAAGAAGAAGTGCACCGACATCTGGCAACGTCGTTTCCCCTGGCTGCTGATATCACAAAGGAAGGATGGTCGCCCGTGCATGAAGTGCAGCGTCTGCATCAGATACGGACCGCCACACTGGCAGTACGGTAAGGCGGGCGAGGGTGGCGTGGACATCCAGAAGCAGACCATGCGCAAGCATGGTCTGAGTCGCAAGCATCAGGACGCCCTCGATCGTAAAGCCCGAGCCGAAGGTGGTAAAGTGGCTCAACGAGGGATTGATGAGTATGAGGATGGGGTGGGGGAGATTGAGCGTTTGAAACAACTTCTATTAGTAGTGCTTTTCATCTGCAAGTCGGATGCACCTATTGCGCTCTTTGTTGGCCTTGTGCACCTGCTACACGTTCTCAAGACCCCCAACATTTCCGACAAGGCCATCGGCACCTACCAGACGGAGTGAGTAATGCTACGTGATGTGTAGTTTAGGTACTCATCATATTTTACTTATTGTCGTGCTTTTTCCATGGCAGGTATGGGTTTCGAGAGATGACCGAAGCCATGGTGAAGCACCTGAAGGCCCGTCAGATGCGATACATCCAAGAGTCGCCCTTTCTCGGGCTTCAGCTCGACGAGTCCACGGATCGGAGGAAGGGCAAGCATCTCATCGTCTACCTAACCTTCATGAAGGAGGAGAAGGCAGTGACCGAACTTTTCGGGCACCTAACCGTCGAGAAGGGTGACGCTTCATCTCTGCTCGCCGTTTTGCTGGCGCATCTGGACTGCAACGGGGTTGACATGCGCAAAATCTCTGGAATCAGCACGGATGGCGCGAACGTCATGCTGGGCAGTCAGAATGGGCTTGTGGTTCAACTGAAGATGCGAGTTCCGCATCTTGTCGCGTGTCATTGCCTTGCGCACCGGTGATGTAGTTTGCACTTCAAATCTTGCATTATCGTCGTCAGATATCTCCCCCTACTAACTTGGTTTTTTTTTCTCCATGCGCTAACGGAGAGGCTCTTGTAGCCAAGGATGCCGCGACGAACATCCCCGCCTTCAACATCGTCGACCAAGGGATCCGCGCCATTGCGACCCTCATTGGCGGTAGCTGCGTCGTCCACCAGAGGTACCACGAGCTACAAACCGTGATTCACGCCACGAACTTGGATATGCAAGGGATTTTCGATGTTCGTTGGCTGTCGCGTGGCGATGCTGTATCGAGACTTGTCGCTGTTCTGCCTGCTGCCATAGTGCTGCTTGTCAAACATTATACATGTTGTATTTGTGTAGGCTGTAGTGGGTTAGCCTATAGGGGGGTCACAACATTAGGGTTTCATATTTGTACTCACAATCCTTGCTAGTTCATCATTCCAGTCCGTTCTCGTTGACATGGTATCAGAGCAGGTCCTTCGCTAGGACCGTTTTTTTAAGGGCCCACCGTTGCCTACCTACCTACCTACCTACCTACCTAGGGCGCCTCGAATTTTTTTTGGGCAGTCAGAATGGGCTCCGCCTTCAACATCGTCGACCAAGGGATCCGCGCCATTGCAACCCTCATTGGCGGTAGCTGCGTCGTCCACCAGAGGTTCCACAAGCTGCAAACCGTGATTCATGCCACGAACTTGGAGATGCAGGGGATTTTCGATGTTCGTTGGCTGTCGCGTGGCGATGCTGTATCGAGACTTGTCGCTGTTCTGCCTGCTGCCATAGTGCTGCTCCACGAGAAAGACAGCACGACGTATCACCTGGTCACGAGCCTCAAATTTCATTTCTTTCTTTTCTTTCTCGCTGATGTCCTGAAGGAATTGAATGAGCTCAACAAGCGGTTTCAGCGACGATCGGTGAGCGTGTAATTTACGGTCGCAGATTAATAAAGTCGCTCAAGTCCCGATAGTCAATGAATAACATTGTGTGTGTGCGTCATTTCGTAGGTGGACATCACCCATGTCATGGGGCAGGTGCAAAACACCTGCGCGAAGTTGAACGCGCGCTATGTGGAGTACGGGGTGAACTTCGCGGAGGACAGCGAGCACCTCACTGCCTTCCTCGAAGCGCACTCCCATCCGTCCAAGCGGGTGGTCAAAGTGGAGGGGATGGATGGAGACGGCAACGCGGTGAAACACACCTTCAAGCTGCACGAACTGGATGCGAAGGGGAAAGAGGATCCCACGGGTGACGTCGAGTCCTGCGTGTCCCCTCACCTGATCGCTAGACCAATCCCTGGTCGGAGATTGAGGAGGGGAACGTGCCACCAACTCCACCTCGTCATTCACTTGATCCAATCTCTCGCCCAGACCCATTCGCGCGATTTGTCGAAGGCACTCGGACACCATCAAACATCATCTCCGATCGCAACTTCCTCTCGCTCTACCTCACGACAGCACCCGCAGAAGGGGAGACAGCAGCAAAACCAAAAACAGAGGAGCAGGACAACGAAGCAGAACCAGGGGAAGAAGAAGGACTCGTGCTCCTAATCCCTCACGAAACGGAAGCAGAAGCGGTGGAGTACCACCAATGCTACCTGCGCACTTCCGGCATTCGCGCAGATGACGACCCCTGGCATCAGCAACTTGGTCACCCCTCACGCCAGACATTCAACAACTGCCTCCGCGCCAAAGTTTTTCTTCCAGGAGCATTGCTGCGTCCTGATGGCACGGAACCTCTCAGCACAACACACCCAACCACATGCACCATCTGCCCCACTGCAGCCCTCACACATCAAGCATACCCCTATCTGGAGCCCAGCACCAACTACTACAAGAAGCTGCAGAACGTCTATAGCGACTTCATCATACTCACCTCCGAGGGCATCAACGGCGAACAATACACACTCACCTTCATCGACGCTTACTCACGCCACATCTGGATCACCAACGTCGACGTCCGCTCTAAGGCTCCCGGAGTCATCCGCATCTGGCTCGCACATGCACAGCGGGATTCTAAAAAGAAGCTGAAAATCTGGCAGACTGACGCGCCAAGGAGTTTCGCAGCGTCGAGGTGGAGGGAGTTCTCACAGAAAAGGGAATCAAGCATCAGATTTCCCTCCAATATGCTCACCAGTAGGAAGGCGTCGCTGAGAGGGTCAACCGTACGCTAATGACAAAGGTGCGCGCGCTCATGAACCAGTCTGGCCTACCCTAGAAGTACTGGCCGTATGCCATGAACCACGTCGTGCGCCTGCACAACCTCCTCTCCACCACGGCCAACCGGGGGAACCTCTCCCCGCACATGAAGTGGACCGGCTCAAGGGGAGATACCTCCATGCTGAGGGTCTAGGGGTGTGTGATGCAGCATCGAGCGACGTCCGCAAACATCGGCAAGTTTACTCATCACGCACGCTAGGGAGTTCACCTGGGACTCAGCTATGGGTATCAAGGGTGGCTGATCCTCGACATTGACACTAACAAGATTGACGACATTGACGTTCCCGCGCGCGACGTCCACTTCTACGAACGACCCACCTTGCAGCAGTGGATTGATGACCAGCGCAGCAACACCACACGCGCCTATGCCAACAGTGGCCGTAGCTTCGCATCTCCTGAGGACGAGGCAGCAGCAGCAGCAGCACTCGATCGAGATCCAGCCGACGACCATCCCGGTGTTCCGCCTCGCCTCCGCACTGACAATGACGATGATGACAGTGACGATGCGCCCGCGTCTGGACCATCCCGCCGCCAAGCCGAGCCAAGCACCTCCTTACCTGGCCATGAGAGTGACGATGACGACATGGTGGAAGTTCCCATCACCGACACCGTAGGCACCGCGAACGTGTCTGGCCTACAATTCCTCGGCCTTCACGCTTCGGTCTCTACCCTCGTCAGCACCGTCGAACCCAAAACTTGCGTCACGCCCTAACCGGCCCTCACGCTAAGGAGTGGCGTGCAGCTATGGACGCGGAACTAAAGGCGTTGGAGTCACGTGACACATGGGTCCTAGTCGATCGTGCAGCAGTGAAGGGGAGGAGGGTGCTAAGCGGAAAGTGGGTATTTCGTCTTAAGACCAACGCTGACAGAACCATCGAACGCTTCAAAGCACAATGGGTTGTGCGTGGATACGACCAGCGACACGGCATCGACTTTGACCAGACTTTTGCTCCTGTCAGCCGCCACGCCTCCGTCAGGATTCTACTCGCCATTGCCGCCGCTAAGCAATGGCAGATCGACGTTAAGAACGCGTTCTTATACGCGCTCGTGGATGCTACAATCTTCGTGGAGCAGCCTCACACCTACGGAGAAGGAGATCCCAGGGTCTGTCAACTGAAGAAGTCCCTCTATGGGATAAAGCAGGCGCCGCGACTCTAGCAGCAGCACCTGCACAAAATACTTCTTGACATT
This sequence comes from Closterium sp. Yama58-4, assembly GCA_947470075.1. Classification (NCBI taxonomy): domain Eukaryota; kingdom Viridiplantae; phylum Streptophyta; class Zygnematophyceae; order Desmidiales; family Closteriaceae; genus Closterium; species Closterium sp. Yama58-4. The sequence continues at coordinate 1,322,162 of CANIUD010000036.1, forward strand.
GGCTTCTGGCAAGTGCCACACGACACGAGAATGTATCGCCTCCACTTCAACGGCGATTACATCCTCTTGACCGTTTACGTCGACGACCTACTGTACACTGGTACCTGCAACAAGCTCCTCAACCAGTCCGAGAAGAACCTAGCGAAGTGCGAGGACATTACGATCAACCATAACATCATGCAGTTTCTAGGCCTGAACATCACCTACGCGCCAGAAGCAATTCACCTATCAACCTCCAAATATGCAGAACAGCTTGGAGAACGCTTCAACATTTCGCCTGCACCATTATCAACTCCTTACCGAAACCCCAGCGCCAACTACAAACCGGACAACTGACCTCTTTCACCCGCCGGACTCCAACTGTACCAGCAGCAACTGGGTTGCCTGCTGTTCGCATCTGTCACATGCCGACCCGACCTTTCGTACATCGCCAGCCAACTGGCACAGTACTCCCGCAGTTAAGCCAACAGCTGAGAACCAGCTGGATCTGGAGCGCGCCTTGCAGTATTTCATTTCCACACCTGACATCGGGCTCTCCTACTCCACGCTGGCAACAACCTCCTTCAACCTCAACGGCTACATGAACGCAGATCATGCCGCTGACCCTGCGAATCGACGGTCCCGAACCGGCTTCGTCTTCAGGCTGGAGACAACTGGACCGATCTCCTAGAACTCACAGAAGCAGGAACTGGTTGCCCTGTCATCGGCTGAAGCAGAATACATCGCCGCGACAGCAGCAGTTCGCGAAGGCACGTACAGGAGTTGCTACAGGAGGTGAAATTCCAACTTCGCCCACATCTCGCCTTCACTGCGACAACCAGAGCACTAACAAGATTGCGAACAAGCCGGGTTTCGTGAACCGCACAAAGCACATTGCACTTCGGTACTTTTTTTGTCAAGAACGAAATTGACCAAGGAAAGGTTGACCTCGCATACTTCCCAACCACTGAGATGGCAGCCGACTTCCTCACCAAGCGTCTGCCACGTCAGCATCTCAAGCACTGCTCCGACCTCACCAAAGTGGTCAAGCGAGTCAGCACTCTCTGCGCCTAGGAATGAAGGGGAGTGTTACGATATGAAGCTTTATGAGAAGGCATTTTTGTACGCTGCAGGAACTGACCCTAGTGAGTATGAAGTCGAGGCTTCAGAAGAGTCGAAGTGACACCTCCAACCGTCTGACCAAGACCGTTGCATGCAGAAACATTTGAAATAAAAAGAGTGGGAACATGTTTGAAACTGGTTCTCGCGTCGCACGGTTTGAATTTCGCTGCAATAAGGGAATGTACCCCTTAGAGTACATGGCTAGTCTAGGTCGCTTCGCATTCCGTTGTATTTTCTATATAAACCCTATGTATGCATGCTATTATCATCTCAGTCATTTACATTCACTCTGACCTGAGTTCAACACTTCAGTTGTAAAACATCTGCGATCAACCCTGAGCGAACCTTCGCTAAGTCTCACTTCAGATTGTAACACATAGGTAGTGGTTTAATGAGGAAGTTCGCGGGTTGAGCTTTGGTGCTTACGTAGGTGAGTTTGACCTCACCTTTCTCATCGGATGAAGTGATATTTCACCTTGATATGCTTGGTTTGTCTGTGAAGGACAGCGTTGTGAGCAAGGCTTATGGCTCACAAAAAAGAGGAGTTGGGTTGGGTTGAGGATGCTCAAGCTCTGGTGGAAGACGTCGTGGCCATTGTCAACGAGAACGGACTGGAATGATGAACTAGCAAGAATTGTGAGTACAAATATGAAACCCTAATGTTGTGACCCCCCTATAGGCTAACCCACTACAGCCTACACAAATACAACATGTATAATGTTTGACACACCCCCATAGGCAAAGTGGGGGAGACCTAGGGGTCACAAGACCAGTCAAGGCAAAGCAGGGCAAACAAGCTCAGGGTGGATCTCAAGGATTCCACACAAATTCCGAGCACAAGCTAGTGGTCACAAGACCAGTTCACATGCACGTTTATAACAGAGCAAGAGATACAGTGATCACAACCTACAAAGAGTAAACATGCAGGTATAGATATATATAGTGATCACAGTACAAGCAAAGTCAAGAGGTAAGTAAGTGAGGTCCAGTAGGCACAAGGCCTAGTAGAGTGCAGAAGCGCTGATGGTCACGAGGCTGAAGCGCCTTGGTGAACACATCAGCAGTGTTGGCCTCAGTGGCCACGTAGCGAATACAAAGCTGACCGCGCTGCTGCAGCTCACGAGCAAGGAAGTACCGCAGGGCGATGTGCTTCGTTCTGTGCTCCAGTCTGTGCTCCTCACACAAGGCAATGGCAGCCTTGTTGTCGACGTACAGTACTGGAGGAGAACGAGGCTGCTCTCCGAGGTCGGTCAGCAGGTAGGTCAGCCAGCGTAGCTCCTGGGCAGCCATGGCTGTAGCGTAGATCTCAGCCTCGCAACTGGAGCCGAGAACAGAAGAAGAGCGTGTAGAGCGCCAAGAAACTGAGCCAGAGCCAAGGCTGAAGGTGTAACCCTGAGACGACCGCTGAGTGGCCTGGTCATCTGCCCAAGAAGCGTCTGAGTGCCCTGTGAGAACAACTCGGTCTCGCCCTCCAAGCACAAGCCCCATGCCCGACGTACTGCACAAGTAGCGCAACACCCTCTTAGCAGCATCCATGTGCTCCTTCCTGTGACGGCCAGGAGCGACATAGCGTGCAAGGATGCTAAGAGGGTATGCAAGGTCAGGTCGAGTGCAGGTCATCAGGTACATGAGGCAGCCCACAAGCTCTAGATACGGGCCACTCGGCTCTACGGACTCATCCGAAGGCAGAGCTGAGAGCGAGTGACCGGTAGGCAGAGGAGTGGACTGAGGCGAGGAGTACGTGAAGCGGAAGCGCTGGAGAACCTGCTGCACCATGTGTGACTGAGTCAGGGTGATGGTGCGCCGTGCTCTGTCCCGGGTGATCCGCAAGCCAAGATAGCTTGTCAGCTCACCCAGGTCTGTGCACGTGTGTCTCCTCTGCAGCTCCGACTTCACGTAGGCGAGTCCTGCAGTGTCAGCAGTGGCAAAGACCAAGTCGTCGACGTACACGAGGATGTAGAACGGCGGCAGCGAAGTGTCGGTGCGCAGGAACAGCGACGGGTCAGCTGTAGAAGGCGCGAACCCAAGAGCCGCAAGTGTAGTCCTCAGTGTGTCGTGCCACTCACGCGGAGCCTGGCGGAGACCGTAGACCGGCCGCTGAAGCCTCCACTTGGTACCAGGAGGAAACGACCCAGTGAAGCCAGGTGGGCGGCGCAGCCAGATCTCCTCGTGCAGGCTGCCCTGCAAGAAAGCAGTGCTGAAGTCAAGTGAGTGAAGCTCGTAGTCGCGGTGAGCGGCTATGTGCAGCAGCACCCGAAGAGTAGTCATCTTCGGGGTGGGGGAGAAGGTCTGGAAGAAGTCAACTCCCTCTCGCTGACTGAAGCCTCGAGCCACGTAACGCGCCTTGAAGACAGGCGGAGAACCCGGCGGCCGATTCACCCTGAAAATCCACATGCCACTGACGATGTTTGCCCCAGGAGGGGGAACCTCGTCGACGTAGGTGCATGTGGACTTCCAGGAAGCCATCTCGGCGTCCATGGCTGTCTGCCACTGAGAGGAGTAGGGACCCCCCATCGCCTCAGCGTAAGTGCGCGGGGTCGGGATGTCTGGTGCATCCGGGTCTCCCTCAGGGGCAACTAGCAAGGACACGAGACGGGGCAAAGCAGCAGCAAGACACTGGAACTCCTCCTGTCTGTCCTCAAGGACGTCCGTGCCAAGAGCACACTCACCCCCGACGGACGGAGGACAGACGGACTCAGACTCAGACTCAGCAACAAGGCTAGCAGCGTAGTCTAGACGACAGGCAGCAGCAAAGTCAACCAACTCAGCGACCAGAGCAGACGCAGCCGAGGACTCAAAGGTAGGGTCAGTGACAACAGTAGCGAGGAGACGCGTGACAGTAGGGTGCTCAGCACGATACCGGTCAGACTCAGGGGCCGGAACGTCAGGCAAAGAGGACGCAGGAGGAGACGGTAGAGGGACACGCTGAGGAGCAGTAGAGGGACGCAGAGTCATGTAGTGAGTGCCTGGGACAGGAGGAGGACGCTCACGACGGACACGACTACCAGTGCGAGCAGGACGAACAGGCGACGCAGGACGAGACTCAGGCTCACGACGCTCTGTAAGACCTCCTGTGGGACCAGTGTAAGGAGAGGGAGCAGGGAGAGGCGAGGTAGGCGGTAACAGTGACTGCGGCTGGACAGGCGGAGGACACTCTACGGAGGGAGGAGGACAAGGAGGAGGAGCCTGCCCAAGAACCTGCTGAAGGAGCGGTACGAAGTACGGTCGCGGCCGCGCAGCGTCTCCAGAAGCAGAAGAGACTCCAGCGGCCGGGTCCTCAGTACCAGTAGGAGCTCCAGCGTCCGGGTCCACAGCACCAGCAGCAGCTCCACCGGCCGGGTCCTCAGCACCAGTAGTAGCTCCAACGTCCGGGTCCTCAGCAGCAGCAGCAGCGCCACCGCTCGGGTCCTCAGCTCCAGCAGCAGCTCCACCGTCCGAGTCCTCAGCACCAGCAGCAGCTCCACCGCCCGGGTCCTCAGCACCAGTAGAAGCTCCAACGTCCGGGTCCTCAGCACCAGCAGTAGCGCCACCGCTCGGGTCCTCAGCTCCAGCAGCAGCTCCAACGTCCGAGTCCTCAGCACCAGCAGCAGCTCCACCAGGCGGGTCCGCAGCACCAGCAGCAGCTCCAACGTCCGGGTCCTCAGCACCAGCAGCAGCGCCACCCCCAGGGTCCGCAGCACCAGGAGCACCACTCCGAAGACTGCAGCGCCGTGTGTACCACTCGCGGATCTGCTGAATGGGGGGGAGCTCCCGGGTAGGAGGGGAAGTACCGGGACGAGCTCCAGCAGCACCTCTCCGGAGGCGGCAGTACTCGAGGTACCTCTCCTGCAGCTGCTGGGAGGAGAGGGCTCCTCCAGGTGTAGCACGCTCAGGCTCAGCACCCCCGTTCTCAGCACCCCCAGACTCAGCACCCCCAGGCTCAGCACCTCCAGGCTCCGCACCTCCAGGCTCCGCACCCCCAGACTCAGCACCCCCAGGCTCAGCACCCCTAGCAGGACGAGAGTCAACAGCTACCTCGACAGGCTCACCCGGGTCTACCTGGGACACACCTGAGGGAGCGGCACCCTGAGGGGGGAGGGGGTCTGGTACCTCAGCACCTGGAGCGAGGAAGAGAGGTGGGGGGGGGAGCGGGGCAGTGCGGTAGGGGAAGAGGCGGTAGTAGGGGACGGACTCGTCAAAAGTGACGTCCTGAGAGGCTAGGACACGACGAGAGGTGGGGTGGTAGAACTGCCAGCCAGGGGCGTCCGGGACAAAGCCAAGGAAGACGCAGGGGACAGCGCGACGGGAGAGCTTGTCCGCGGACGTGTCGCGGACAAAAGCTCGGGATCCCCAGACCCGAAAACGCGACGCATCGCCAGCCTCTCCCGTCCAACGCAGTGTCGGAGAAGTCTCGGGCAAGGAGACACGGGGCCAGAGGTTGAGCTGATGCGCAGCGTATCGGACTGCAAACGGCCACAGAAAATGGGGGGCAGCCGCATGGCTCAAGGAGGTACGAGCGACCTCCATGACCAGACCAATGCGGCGCTCAGCAACCCCATTCTGCTGTGGAGAGGTCGGAAGCGTGTATGACTGCTCAATGCCATCCTGCTGACAGAAGGCCGCCAAGAGGCCAGAGGTAAACTCTCCACCTCTGTCAGAGTGCAGACGCAGGACAGGGAAGTCGGAGCGGAAACGCTCACTGAGCTGGAGACGAGATCTGCGGATCCAGGGGATCAATACATCAGGGACGTCACCCTTGGCGCGCAAGGGGAAGACCGTGGTGAAGCGCGAGAAGTCGTCAACAACAATCAGGAAGTACCTCTCCTGACCCTGGCCACGGACGCGGGCTGGGCCCCACACGTCCAAGTGGAGCGTCTGCAAAGGAGCAGTCGTCGGGGGAAAGGAGGAGGAGTGAGGAGCGGCGCGCTGCCGCCCCTCGACACAGGGAATACAGGGAGGAGCAGGCGAGTCTGGAAGGGGAGGGAGTACCCTGGGAAGACCAGCAACAAGGTCCCGTTTGTGCATGGCCCGAAGGCGCTGCACAGACGGGTGACCAAGGCGGTGGTGCCAAAGGACAGTCTCATGCGCCAGAGAGCGACACGAGCAGGGGGCGGACAGCTGACCTGACGCAGACGCAGACGCGGACGCAGCTACCTGAGGGGACTCAGTGGTCAGTGTGTAAAGGTCCGACCCCGGCTCCCGAGTGAAGGTAGCCAGGTGGCGACCCGTCCGAGCACACGTGCAGTGTGTCACGCGCTCGTAGGCGGGGGTGAACTGGTGAACACCCCCGTCCTGGAGCGCACTACCTGCCACCAAGTTCGTAGAGAACGAGGGGAGGTAGAGACCTGACAGCGTGCCGGACGGGACCGCCGGACAAGGAAGGACAGTGGAGGAGGTCGCAATGACCGGACCCCCAGAGGGGTCAGCAAGGGAGACAGCAACTGGCTGAGCGAGTGGCTCAAGGACAGTGCGGTCACGAAAGAAGGAGCGAGAAGCACCTGAGTCCAGTGTGAAGGTGTGCAGTGCTGCAGTCGACTCAGTACCAGGGGGCACGGACGCACTAGCACCTAGGGCTGCAGCCTCACCAGGACCTGTGGGAGCAGACGCACTAGCACCTAGAGCGGCAGCCGGACTGGCCTGAATGCCCGGGTCGGGCGGAACACGCAAGTATTGAGCACCCTCTCCACTAATAGACATCGCATACATGGCAGTGAGGATAGCATCAAAGTCTAAAGCCCAAATATCAACACCCCTCTTTTCCAGATCAGCCCAGCGCGGCAGCTCAGTGGCAGCAGGAAACTGAGTGCGCCACGCGTCGGTAAGGCGCGCGAAGCAGCGCTGCGTGGGGTGCGGCCTCCCACACTGCTGGCCGCTGCGGTCACCTGTGCGAATGACGTACGTGCAGGTAAAGCCACGCTGCGCATACCACTCACGGGCGGCCTGAAGCGTCGGGGCGGGCTGCTGACTCTGCCCTCCGCCAGTGCCTCCACGACCACCACCCCCACCGCCGCCGCCCCGGCCACCTCCACCCCTGCCGCCGCCACGACCACCTCCGCCTCCGCTGCCGCCTCCGCCACCACTCCCACCGCTGCTGTCTCCTCCCCCACTGCCGCCACTAGTCTCCCCAGCCGCGCCTCCACTCCCACCGCCTCCACCCCCACCTCCTCCGCCGCCACCCCCACCCCTGCCCCCCTTGTTCCTGCGGCGCCCGCTCGAAGCAGACGCGGTCCCGACCTTCTCAGCACCAAGAAGGTCGACAGCAGCAGCAGAGGCGACAGAGGGGAGGAGGGGGGAAGGGGAACACCCCTCAAAGAACGGGGTGCGGGGGTCGCCACGAGAGGTGCCTACAGCGACGATGCTCGCCTCAGCTGCAAGCAGTTCCTTCTCGAGGAGGGCAACAGTGAGCTCAGTGGGGGAGCGAGAGAGGAAGTGGTCCCTGACTGCGCGCAGAGAGTCAGGGAGGCGGGTGACGATGTGGTAGAGAGTGATCCAGAGCGGGGGGGGGTTGCTAGTGAGAAACTCGGCAGGCATAGCAGCGCGAAAGCGGGCCTCACTAGTCTTAAGGTGGGTGATGAGGTCTGCGACAGTGTGAAAGGAGGCTAGGTCGGGGAACAGGTAGGGGAGAGTGAGGCGGCCTAGCGTGGCAGAAGCGGGTGAGGAGTAGCGGGCAACTACAGCGGTGTAGAGGTCCTTAGCAGTCTTGCACTGGCCGAAGTGCTCGCGCTCGTCTAGCGGCAGGGAGTTGCGAATAGCAAAGCGAGCGTGCGCATCACGGGTCTGCCACTGGGAACGCAGAGTGCTGTCAGCAGACGAGTCAGGGGCAGTGGCATGGCCTAGGGCGTGGTCGTACAGTGAGATATCTTCCTTGGCAGTGAGCTGTAGGAACAGATGCAGGTCATCTAGCCAGGTTTCGAACTTCACTGGACGGCCCTCGGCATCGAAAGCTAGAACTGGAGGACTAGCCATAGTGACAGTAGCAGTAGCAGTAGTAGCAGTAGTAGTAGGAATCAGGCCGCTGGAAAGGTGTGCGGAGGGTCAACGGGGCCGGCGGGGCCGCTAGGCAAGGCGCGGGCGGGGTCGACTGTCCGTAGTGGCACACGAGCGGCAGTAGTAGGTAGCGTGGCAGTAGGAGCTGCAACGGCGCACTGGTGGCAGCTGCAGTGGCAGCAGTGTGCGCGGTAGGTAGAAAATAAACAACAGTGAGAGCGAGTGCCTCGCGGGCGGCGGCTGCAGAAGCGCACGGGCGGCAGCGGCGCACGGGCAGCGGCAGCGCACGGGCAGCGGCAGCGTAGGGGCAGCGACGGCGCACGGGCAGCGGCGGCGCACAGGCAGCGGCGGCGCTCGGGAGGCAGCGGTGCGCAAGCAGCAGCGGAAGCAGCGGCGTACGAGCGGCTGCGGGCAGCGGGGCGTGCGCGAGCAGGCGACGGGCGGCTGCGGGCGGGCGGCCGCTGCGACGGCGGGCTGCGGGCCTGCGGGGCGTGCGCGAGCAGGCGACGGGCGGCTGCGGGGCGTGCGCGAGCAGGCTACGAGCGGCTGCGGGGCGTGCGCTAGCAGGCGACGGGCGGCTGCGGGGCGTGCGCGAGCAGGCGACGGGCCGCGCGCGAGGGAAATAAGGCGCGCGTGGGCAGGAGGCGGGGCGCACGTAGGAAAAACGACCGCGCGCGAGCGGCTAAGGGGCGGCGCGACGGGGCCTTAAGGGGCGGGTCGCGGGTCGCGGGATGTAGGGGACGTTACAAAAAAAGTTCGAGGCGCCCTAGGTAGGTAGGTAGGGAACGGTGGGCCCTTAAAAAAAAAAAAAAAAACGGTCCTAGCGAAGGACCTGCTCTGAAACCATGTCAACGAGAACGGACTGGAATGATGAACTAGCAAGAATTGTGAGTACAAATATGAAACCCTAATGTTGTGACCCCCCTATAGGCTAACCCACTACAGCCTACACAAATACAACATGTATAATGTTTGACAGCCATATCGCCTCCATGGCACCTTGTGTGAGCGCCATATACTCCACTTCGACTGAGCTTAGTGCGACGGTGGGTTGCTTTTTGTTTTGCCAACTTACGGGCGCCCAAGCAAGGTAAATGTGTACTCGAAGGTACTCTTGCGCGTGCTCGGATCTCAGGCGTAGTTCGAATTGGTATAGCCCTCAAGTTCGATATGGCCGGCTTCATACACGAGCCCCAAGTCAGGTATGCCATGGGGGTAGCGTATCCTGGGCTAAGAAAAGCCCTTATGATCGTCTTCAAGACTAAGGCTCATGATGACAATGCATTAGCGGAAGCGTCTTAGTGAACTGATTGAACCACCTCGCAATGGTATGTGAGAACAAGATAAGTTGATTATGCATAAGAGCACACAACAGGTTTTTTATATGATTACAGGGAATATGAAAGGTTTAACTAACTGCACTTGTGACTGCTGATGAGGTTTAATACAGCGACGACCTGGGTAACTGCTCAATAGCAAGTCAGCTATTTGTCTTTGCTGTCGCGATGTTCTTGTCAAGTCAAAGATTGCTAACCTTTTACCGTCGTTTCAACCTCTTCCTATTGTCCTTTTGTCTACCGCTTCGCTGTAGATCGGTTGAACCGGTGCTGCTTCGCTTGTGAGTCTATCTCGTTCTTGTTATAGTGCTCGACATGTCAGAAGCGTAAACTTATGTGTCTCCCCCACGCACATGCTCAGTATGAGGGTTGCTCATGGCTCGGCCAAGCACCCCGGCAGCGTAGGCGAGGTCGGATGGGTAGAAACGACGACATACATGAGCGAGCCCGCTCGCGAATGAAACCGATTCCCTTTGGCTTCGTTGAGGGTGGATTCTTCCTCTCCCGTGAGGCAAGAAAACCCCGTAGCCTGTGTGTTCCCACCGGTTTGCTGCTGACCGTGCCAAAGTGCTCTACTACCCCATTCGCATATTACTCTTAGTGGAGGTGGATGATCCCTTTGGCTCGGTCGTGGTCGACGTGCATGTCGAGGTAATAGGTGACTGGTCCCAAGTCTCTCATTGCAAACTCCGCCCTTAGCCGTTGCTTGACCTCCCGAACGAGGTCTTTAGGGTCGGAGAAGAGGAGGAGGTCATCCATATAGAGCAAAAGAACCAATTGTTTCTCCCCCTCCTTCAACACGTGCAAAGCGCCATCTCACTCACTATGTGCGAAGCCGTGTTGAAAAAGAAAATCGTCGATGCGTTGGTACCATCCGTGTGGGCTTTGCTTCATGTCGTAGAGGGTACACTTGAGCTTCCTTACCCTTCCGCTACTGTCATCGTACCCCGGGGGCTGCGGCGTGTAGACTTCTTCCATGAGAAGCCCATAGAGGAAGGTGGTGCAAACGTCCAATTGCTCCACCTCAAATGCCGCTAGCGCGACCAACACCCAAAGAGTAGTAGCCTTAGCGATGGGAGCGAAGGTTTCACTATAGTGCCTCCCCTCTTGTTGAGTGTACCCTTAAGCTACGAGCCTTGCCTTGTAGCGTTCAATACTCCCATTGGCTCTCAACTGCTTCTTTAGCACCCAGTTACATTCCACTCCCTTGTAGCTTCTTCTCCATTGCTTGCTTCTATAGCGGTGCATCTGGAAAAGCCAAATCCTTGGTATGGGCGCGATGGTCATCACCCATGGTTGTGAAGCAATATGCCGCACGCTCCTCATCCAACTCCCCAACGGTTACTGTAGCATAGCCGGTGCACTTTGTGTTGGGGTGAAGTGTACGCCGCTCGCGGGTAAACGCCAATGGTAGGGAGGAAGGTGTGGAGGAAGTTGCCGCCACGGTTGGTGGCATCTCCACGATGTCATTATGTCTCTCCGCATTCTCACCCCGTCCATTTTCGGCTTCCTTTTCCTCTTGTGGTGGAATCTCACCGCTTCATCCTCCTCTTGTGCGGAAAGTACGACGGTGAGATGCGACGTTGGTTGGTCCTTCATCGGGAACTTGTCTTCGTCAATAACCGCGTCCCAAGATGTGATGATGCGCTTTTCACTCAAGTCCAACACTCGCCGCGCATGCTTGTTCGCCGAAGTTCCCAAGAAAAACGCCACACGAGCCTTTAGTTGCAACTTGTGGCGAAGAGGTTCCGGTACATGGTAGTAGCAAAAACACCCAAAGGTGCATATGAAGGATAGGTTCGGCTTCGTTCTGGTCCATGCTTCGAATGGAGTTGTTCCCGGCAGTTCCTTGGTCGGCAAACGGTGCGAATCCACGACACTAGCACACTCGCCTCTCCCCACCACTCACTCCCAAGCTTGGAGTGTTGAAGTAGTGAACGAACGGCTTCCACCAACGTGCGATTGAGCCACTTTGCCGCTCCATTTGTTGGGGCATGTAGGGTGTTGTGACGTCACTTAATTCCCTTGCTCTTCATCCATTTCTCAAGCTCCACGTTCACAAATTCGCCGCCACCGTCGGTTTGAATAACCTTGATCCGCTTCTTGTCGTCGTCTCAATCTTGGAGCGTCCACTCTTGAATTGCCTTAGCCGCATCGCCTTAGCCAAAACATCCATGTCGCATTGTCAAGCATAACAAAAAAGAACCACGCTCCTCCCTTTGATGCGCACCGCATCGGTCCTTAGCGAGGGGTGAGGTACGACTACCAAATGGCTTGCGAGCCATTTTTCCTTCGCCACATGCCATGCACACACCCTTCTCGTCGTCGTCGGCAATCACGTTGAAACCCTTTCACAAGTCCTTCGTTGGCCAATTCCTTGACTGACTCGTAGTTGGCATATGGAAGCCCATTATGTCACGCCTTATGAGACGCCTTGGCGAAACCGAATGTTCCTTCAATCTCAAATCTAACTAAACAGAATGTTCCTTCAATCTCGAATGTTCTTGGTGCTGCCATGTAGCACCAAATTGAAGATTCTCCCAAAGTCAACCCAGCCTTCTTGGAACCTGCTGGACTTCATGTATCTTCTTGCTCACTCAATCGCGAGCACCTAGAAGAAACACATTTGGTGGTTGGAAGCAAACCTCCTTCCCGCAACCTCCAACAGGTGCTTGCATGAGTTTGACAATGCTGTCAGAAAACTGCCAAGGGAGTACAGTGTGATGCACTCTCTCTCCCCCCCTTCCTTTGAAGAAACGATTGCTTACCAAACTTGTCCAGCTCCACGGGGGATGAATACCCAAAACCACCCCGTACGCAGAGGGTGTGTCAGAACACCAAGTGTTATAAACCCCGTCGGGAAGTTAGCAGCTGTATCTTTAAAATTTTTGTCGGTGCTGGTGTGACTCTAAAAAAACGTTAGGGTGCTGGTATGCTGCTATGTCGAATGCCCCTTTATTACAAATCGTTCTCTTTAGGGACTCGGCAGCAGATTATCGGCGAAAATCCCGCGATAATTTATTTCTTGTTGTCGAGAATGCCCAAGAATCTCGTGACTGCTGCTACATCTCCAGCTGGCATTATGCACAATCTATAATGCTGCTTGTTGTCATTATGGTGTGGCAGCATTGAAACTTCCGGCTACTGCAGTTTTCCCACTGGTAGCAGAAACGATTGCTTACCAAACTTGTCCAGCTCCACGGGGGATGAATACCCAAAACCACCCTGTACGCAGAGGGTGTGTCAGAACACCAAGTGTTATAAACCCCGTCGGGAACTTAGCAGCTGTACCTTTTATTTTTTTGTCGGTGCTGGTGTGACTCTAAAAAACCGTCAGGGTGCTGGTGTGCTGCTATGTCGAATGCCCCTTCATTACAAAATCGTTCTCTTTAGGGACTCGGCAGCAGATTATCGGCGAAAATTCCGCGATGATTTATTTCTTATTGTCGAGAATGCCCAAGAATCTCATGACTGCTGCTACATCTCCAGTTGGCATTATGCACAATCTATAATGCTGCTTGTTGTCATTATGGTGTGGCAGCATTGAAACTTTCGGCTGCTGCAGTTTTCCCACTGGTAGCAGTTGCCACCCTTTGTGGCGTTGGCATGAAACGTGCCCAATTTGTATTGGTAGCGAGACTTCAAAATGATCGTCCCAAACTCCCTCGGTTGTAACTCTGGTCTGTGTGTAACTCATCACCGATAGTCCTCACAACTTATTCAATGTCGTTTTAGCACGTTAACGACGTTCTACAAGACAGGCGAGACTACGTAACTAACTATCTTCAGAACTCCATCGGAAACTCGTGCTCGGGATCATATGACTTCAGAACCCCCAACGACTTTGTTGTAACTCGCCGAGGCATTTGTTGTGGCTCTTCGTAAACTCTTGGGTTGAGGCAAAAAAAAAAAAAAGTCTCTGAATTTGACCTGCAATTGACTTCAGCATTACTATCAGCAATGTCATCCGCGCCGAACTCTTCGGAGCAGGGGCCGTCAATAATACCCCTAAACATCTTCCGAATTCTACAGTTACTCATTTTCACGATGTTTTTTGCACGCGCTGAATCAGTAGCCACTGCAACCACACCGTTCGCACGGACCTGCCGGCTTTGCCGCTGAGTTCGTTAAAACTCATCTTCAGAAAAGCTCGTAGCACCCGCAATTGTCGGAGACGTAACACCCCATAATAATTTCGGTCATAATAATTTCCTTATATTCTTTGGTCGTGACCTGCGTGTCCACCCGTTGCCAGATTAACCACCCCAACAACCCACCAATGCGGGTTGCTATTTTAGCATGGAACGAAGTATCATATGGGTATAACGGGACCAAATTCCACGAAACCTAGCCCGCATCGGAGCCATTAATCTTGTTGTCAAACTGTTCCGACTGCTTCGAAATTACGCCACAAAAACTTTTTGCGAGGAAACGTTCACCGGCTTCCCAACTTTTTATGTGTTTCACTCTCTCACAATTATGTTTGGCACAGTTCACCAAGCATCTCCTTTTGTTGGATGAGGTATTACTCCATGTTGCCTGCAATATTTATGACGTTCGATAAAGGCACGCAGGTTTATCAAAGAGAATACCTCAGCGGACAAACGACCAGGGCTTCAGATTCGTTTTTGGCCACCCATAGTAATCATGGTCCTAGGTATAGTCAACCCTGATGCGTAGGGCATTTTTTTTTTCCCTGACAAATGCAGGGTAAAAAATTTGGTAGTCTGTTTGGGCAGGGTAATTTTCTTTTCGATTTCGAATAAAATATGACGTAATAATCAAGTTCAATACTTAGTGGCTCAGTTGGTTCGGTTACAAATTGGATGTAAAAGATCGCATGTTTGAGTCTCGTTGTTGGGAGCACTTTGCAGGGAGGCGTATAGTGTTTCGTCTCGCTATGGAGCATTCGGTATCAGTATCACGGGGATTATACACTATGCAGTCAGAGAAATAAGTTCCTTACGCTGTTTTTCAAAAGTTATTAAAAAAACTTACACTTTCTGGTCTAGGGTAAATAATCCACTACCCTGCTTGTGAAAGGGTAATTGAGAAAGCGTCCGCCAGTCGGTGCAAAAATGGTATTTTACCCTGATAACAAGAGCACTGCAAACGACTCCGCCCAGTGGAGCTCGTTGCCCACGGAAAAAAAAAAGTAACATTCATTTGAGCATGCATCGAGTCAGGAAGGCATCAAGACTAAACACATGGAGGCATGTGTTTATGGTTGATGCCTCCCTCTGATGGCATGCCTTTTGATGGAGTTTTAGTTTTGATAGACAACCCGAAGGCAGCGGGTCAACGGAGGTCGATAGGTCGACAGAGGGTTGACGGGGTCGTCAACCCATTTCCGCTGAGATATTCCATATCAAACTATCAGTCAGCCACTTTCTGCCCACCGTGTCTATCGGGCATTAACATTCCACAGGTTCGAGAACTTCGTCTTGGCTGCTAGACCGTCCTCAGGTAGCAGTTGCACAATGGTATGTTTTTGTCAGGGCCGAAAACAGTGTTGCGCCACTCTAAGCGCCACATCAGAACTTTTCTTCTTTCACGCCTAGCTGTCAAACTTTCTCAACACAGGGCTAAACACGGGGTCCCACGTTGCTTGTACAGGGCCAACAGGACTTAATTTGCCTTCGAGGCACTTGGTGAGAGATACGTGAGCCGTCATAAGACTTTGGCCAGTAGGGAGCTCGATTTGCTATCGCCGCTTAGCCGCGAAACCCGGCCGCAGCAAAATGTCTTTCTTGGTAGGTCGTTCTCGTGCCACGTGAAGCCAAAACTCGTTTCTCTCGCCGGACCCCAACTAGACGCAAATCAGTGTATTGTAGCCAGTAGAAACCCCAAGATTCGCAGGTCTAGACACAACCGTTGTTTCGTGGTGCATTGGGTTGTCTACACAGAGGGGACTGTGCCGTATGAAGTGCTGAATTGGCTACTAATGTTGTTCCAAAAGTTTCGCCGATAATTTGTGCCAGAAACGGTAATCTTCCAAGCCAGAACAATCTGGTCGTAGTCGTTTGATCCGAGCTTTTTGGTAGATTGAGAATAACTTCCATCTCACTGTGTGCCGCTCTTGCCCAAAAACGCCCACGATGCACCCTGTTGCAATAACACAACTGCACTCGGGCAGGACGACGGTAGACCCCTGCTATCTTCGTAAAGTCGTCACGCCGCCCCTCCTCGCCGTTGCTTATTCTAATGCAAATCACCATGCACCTGGCTTGTTCGGCCAGCCGTCGTTTTCTACATACTGCTATTATGAAGTCTATGTGCATAGTGACGACGCTTGTCACTTGCCAAAGACGTTCAAAACGCCCGTGCGCAACGTGGCGAAGACGCCCGATGCCACTTGCCGCACGCATTAACTCCGAATTTTGTGCGCACTTGACGACCGCGTGATGGCGTCAACTCGCTCCATACAATCTCGGACATGCAGTAACAATGATCCCTTCAACGTCAGCTGCCACATATAATTAAACCCAGGATTGAGAAAAACGCCGTACAAACAACTCACGCATTTAATGAAACGACAGCCATAGGTGTCTACCACCTGGGTAGAGGGAAGTCACGGTCAATCTCGGCCATCGAGGGCAAGGCACCGTTCTTCTTTAATCCTTAGAGAGAAACACTGTCATACATCTTTCTCACGTTCTTGTCATACCTAGCCTTGGTTACAGTTCTTAGTGTTAGCCAACTGGTGGGACGAGGAGTGCACTTGGAGTGGGAAAGTGACAACAAGGAAATTCGCTTATACACTTCAAGGGGAGGCTTCTACATGGCAAGGTAGTACAGCAGGGCGGAGTGTCCGTACTTAATGTGGAACGAGATGGGATCCTAACAGATAGTGACCACATCCTCGCTTTCGGTTCTTGGATGGAATGCCATCATGAGCAACAGGAACACCATGAGCTTCATGAGCAGTAGCAGAGTTGATGAGTACCAGCAAGGAAGCAGCAATGCGGATTCAGCATCAATCCTTACCTTCTACATCTTCACACTCGACTAGTCATCTCGTTGTCGACAAATCTGCTACTCGTCGCGGAACCATCAAAACAGAGCCACATTGGAGTCCTGCGAACTTCAACGCCTTTTACGCCAACTTCGACCTCTATTAATGATCCGCAGGACATGCAACATCGGATGAAATATGGCGTAAACGGTTAGGTCATTTAAGCGGCTCGACAATTAATAGCATGGTTCGAGCAGGCGTATTTGACAAAGATGAACTACTACTTACAGGTGTAAAGGATCTTTTTTGACCATGTCACATCTATACACTGTCTTGAAGCTGATCCTCTCCGACAGCCATTTTAGTCTCACCATAATCCCAGTGCACCTGCATGCAAATCACCCAAAAATGTTATCTTTGTTTCAGTGATATTATGGAAATTCCACGCCAAGAAGGGTGATTGGATCTGAAACATCTTATTACCTTCATCGACACCGCGAGGCGTTACTGTTGTTCAGGATCCGTCACTTCGAGAAGCTACGACGAACTCATTACTCAACTAAACGCAAATCCGCTCGGTAGGATATTGCGTCTTTGGCTTAGCTACCATCTCCAATTTAAATCACTTAGAAAGGTGGTCTAGGGAGTGAGAACCATTCGAAAACGTCAAGCTGCTGCATGACTAGAGTGGTGGAGGAAGTACAAGCATGAAGCATAGAAAGTTGGAGTTGGGGACCTCCAAGAGAACCATGAGAGGGAAGGGGTTCTCCAAGAGCTAGGGAAGGATAGTAGGAACCTTCCTAGCAGCAAGGATGCAACCCTCATCATGAGGTCCTTGAGGTGTCACATGCAAAATCCAATCTAGTTGGATTTTGCCTAGGTGTTGCAACATTTGCAACCCATGCTAGAAACTTCTAGCCACCCCAATCCAAAAGTCAAAGTTGCCTTCCTAACCACCCAACCAAAGATCCCTTTATAGTCATGACCCAATATCACCCAATATAGTTAATATCTCAAAATGAGATAGAAATTCCCAAAACTTGGAAATCTTGTAACTTGGGCGATCTTGGTCGGAATAAGGCGATCTTGGTATCGTTAATAAGCTCTGGATTTCTCCTGCATGATAAAGCATGTAGACTTGGAGAAAAACACAGAGATGATAAAATCCAACAGCCATGCATAATGAGTTATGCTCATGCACACAATGCACGCATGAATAGCACGAGCACTCGGCAGGACGTTAGGATGACATGCACTCAGAATGACGTGCATCCAACAAACTCCCCCTCAGACTAACGGACTGCATGCACACACACTCACAAGCATGCAAACACTCATGCACACAAACACACATGCACTCATGACACCGCTGCCCACACTAGTGCAATGCCATGCCACACATCTTAGCACACTTCCAATGTGCGCTCTCGGGAAGTCTCTTGGTGAGAAAATCTGCCGCCTGCTTGCTAGCCTTCACATGGTGAAGCTCAACAACTCCCTCCTTCACCATCTGCCTCACCCAGTGCCACTTAATCTTCATGTGCTTGTTCAGCCCATTCAGGATAGGATTATTGGCCATGCCAATAGCAGCTTCGCTGTCAGAGAAAAGTGGTGTAGGTCCCTGCTGTTCAGCTCCCATGTCCTCCAGCAGCTTCCTCAGGAGCACGATCTCCTTGATGGCATGGTACATCGCCATGTACTCTGCTTCTCCAGAAGACTGAGCAATCTCACTCTGCTTCTTGGACCTCCAGCTCACTGGTCCACCTCCGACCATGCACACAAAGCCGCCAACTGATGACTGATCCTCCTCCTCTGAGGCCCATGTGGCGTCGGTGAAGCACGACAGCTTCAAGGTTCCAGGCGTGATCCCATCTGCTCCAAACTGTTTCAGCTGCCCGCCAGCTGAAAACTGAACACCAGCAGATGCCGTTGATCCGAGGTAGCGCACCAAGCGCTTTGCCACCTCCAACTGCTCCTCAGTGGGCCGCTGCACAACTCTGGCTAGCTGCCCCACTCCGAATGAAGCATCGGGTCTTGTATGCACAGCAGCATACATCACACTCCCAATGAGTGACTGGTACTCGTTCTGCTGCTCATCCTCGAGCACATCATCCTCCTCAGCTGCCTTCTTCAACTTGAAGCCCGCAGGAAACGGCGTCATCACAGTGCGACCCCCAGTCACACCATAGCGCTCCATGACACCAGAGATGTAGTGTGACTGATGCACCTTCAGCCACTTCCTCTCAACATCCCTCTCAATCTGCAGCCCCAAGTAGTAGTGGACATCCCCCAGCATCTTGCACTTGAAGTTGTCCATCAGCAGCTTCTGTGTCCTCTCAATCTGCTCCATGGAAGGTGAGAACAGCAGTATGTCATCGACATACACCAGCAGCAAGAGCAACTGCTCCCCCTCTCCAAGCAGAAACAAGCTGTGATCCGCCTGGGATGTCTTGAAGCTTCCACCCAGCAGCACCTCCTCCAGCTTCTCGTACCAGCACCTAGGCGCTTGCTTAAGGCCATAGATAGCCTTCTTGAGCTTGCACACCCTGCTGGTCCCATCCACATAGCCGTCGGGCTGCGCCATATAGATATCTTCCAGCAGTATTCCATTGAGGAATGCAGTGGTGATATCCATCTGCTTCACGTGCCATCCCTTCACAGCTGCGCCAGCCAGCAAAGTCCTCAATGTCAATGGCTTAGCAACGGGAGCGAAGATCTCCCCAAAGTCGACCTTCTCCTTCTGCTGAAACCCCTTGGCGACCAAGCGGCTCTTGAACCGCTCCAACGCACCATCAGCACCACTCTTCACCTTGAAGACCCACTTGCTGCTGATCGGCCGTCGCCCCTCGGGTAACTCAACAAGCTCCCAAGTCCCATTCTCAATGAGACTGTTGAACTCCGCATCCATGGCAGCCTTCCACTCCTCCTTCTGGGGTCCACTCAGTGCCTCCTCCACTGTGGCTGGTTCTCCAGGCAAGGGTGTGAAGAAACAGAAGGCCATCTCCTCATCCTCTCCCTCATCCGCCTGAACCGCCATGGCACCTTGCTTGGGTCCTCCCAGACGGCTATACTTCAGCCTTGAAGGTGCTGCTGCCACTCTCTTCTCGCGGGTTGCAGTCTGCTGCCCATGTGGTGAAGCTCCTTTCTGCACACTCCTCTTGGTGACCTTGGCAGTTGCAGCAGGCTCGGGCTGAGATGGTGAGTCCACACGTGCCGACTCATCCTCCAACCCCTCCTCCACAGCAGGACCAGCCCCTTGCTGCTCACCACCGCCACTGTGGTCACTGGTCAGCTCTGACCCAGGGAGATCATCAAGGTGCAGCTGAACCTCCTCCACTGCAGACCGCTCAATCTCCTGCAGACGCAAGCCAATCTGCACCTGCTGCTGCTGCTGCCAGTCCTTGTACATGACGTCCTCCACAAACTTGACGTCACGGCTGACCAGCGTCTTCTTGCTCTTGGGGTCCCACATCAGCCACCCCTTCGAGTCAGGAGCCATCCCAAGATGGACAGCCCACACAGCAGCAACTTCCAGCTTGTGCCTCTGCTCCTTAGGCACCATCACAAGCCCCATGCAGCCCCACACCCGCAGCATGTCAATGGATGGCTTCTTCCCAAGCCAACGCTCGTACGGCACCCAGTGCTTGTCGCCAACATGCGTCAAGACCCTGTTCTTGACCGTGATGACATGGCGAACAGCTTCAGGCCAGAACTTGTAGGGCATCCCAGCAGCCCCCAACAGAGTCTTAGCCGCCTCGCCAATGGTCCGGTTGGCACGCTCAGCAATGCCGTTCTGCTGCGGTGTTCCTGGGCAGGTCAGCTGGTGTCGAATGCCGTTCCTCTTGAGAAACTTGGTGAATTCCGCTCCAAGGAACTCTCCACCACGGTCACTCCTCAGCACCTTCACCAGCCGCATCGCTTGCCGCTCCACCATCGGCAACCAATCCTCCTTGATCGCCGCTGCAGCATCGCTCTTCTTGGACAAGGGACGTGCCCACGTGAAACGGCTCCATTCGTCCACCATGGTGAGGAAGTACAGCACTCCCCCAGTCCCCTCCGTCCTCATAGGACCCACCAGGTCCATGTGCACCACCTCCAATGGTGCCTTGGCTGATCCCTCCGCACGTGGAAACGGGAACCGCGCAAACTTGTTTTGCATGCACGCCTCGCAGCTGCCATAGTGAGCGCCATCTCCTTGCAGTTGCAGCCCATGCACGCACTTCTCCTTGTGCATCACCTCCAATGTGGAAACAGCCACGTGTGCGAGCCGCCGATGCCAAGTCTCCCAATCCGCTTGGCCCGAGGTAGCCGACGCCTTCACCGCCGCGCTTCCTCCAATCAGCTCCTCTCCTTGCACACCTTGCTGCTCCTCCTCAGTGACGCTCTCCTCCATAGATGCCACTGCTGCCGCCTTGCCCGATTTCCGCCAAGGGAGGACCGGGATCTGCCACATGCCCTTGTGGACATCCCCTTTCTGCCGCAGGTCCCAAATCAGCCGCTCATCGTTGTAGGCACGATAGCGCACCGAGCCAATCGTCTCGGTGTTCACACCTGCATCTCCCAACCGGCCGGTAGAAATCAGGTTCGCGCACAAGTCCGGCACCCACAGCACGTTCTTCAGCCCCACGAGCTCTCCATCCGCTCCCATGAACTTGGCGCATCCCATGCCCATGACCTTGGCCTTGGCGCCCGTCGCGGATCTGACTGTAGAGATGGGTGCGGGCTGAATCTCATCGAGTAGGTCCGCACGAGGAGTCATGTGCCAGGAGCTTCCCGAGTCAATCACCCAATGGGTGAGGGGGTGTAGGAGAACCTTGGCAGCCATAGCGAGGTCGGTTGCACCTTCGTTCACGAAGAAGAAGAACCCGGCCTTCCGCTCCTCAGATTTGCCGCCTTTCTCCTCATCCTTCTCCTCTCCACTAGCTCCCATGACTCCCCCACTCCTCTTGCCACCATGCTCGTTGCTCGATGAAGACGGGGTCCAATCCTTGGGTCGTTGGTAGCACTTCCGCCAACGATGTCCGCGCTTCTTGCAGTAGAAGCACACCTCCCCTTGACCCCCGCCGCCATCCTCCTTAGGGTTGTCCTTGTTCTTGCCCTTCCACTTCTTCTTGAAGCCGCTCTTTCCACCTCCAACTCCATAGCCAGCCCCCTCCTCCGAGCGCTCCACACTCCGCCGCCGCAAGTCCTCCTCTAGGATGCGCGCCCGGATGTAATCCACGCTCCACTGGGGCTGTTGAGAGTTGAGGTTGATCGCAAGGGCAGACCACGACTCCGGCAGCCGTATCACGATCTCCACGCACTGCACGAGCTCCGGGTACACCACACCGCCGCCTTGGAGCTTCGTGAAGATGTCCCGCATCTCGTCCAACACCGGTTGCATCGGCTCTCCATCAACGAACTTGATGTCGCGCAGCCGCCGCGCGAGTAGCACGATGCCGGTAGCGTGTGTCGGTGAGTGCACATCCAGAAGCTTCATACAAGCCTTGGGTCCACACTCTGGATCACCCAAGAGGTCTTTGATGTGGTCAAGTTGTCGACCGCCAACCGCTTGCACCATGAGCATGTACGCGTCGAACGATCGCTTCATCCACGCTCCTTTCAGCTCCGCGGCCTCCGGCATCTTCTCCTTCCCCTCCACCAGATCCAATAGCTTGTATTGGGTGTACATCAGCCTCATGCGGAAGCTCCAGTGCTCGTAGTCCTCCCCCATGAACTTCTCAATAGAGAACGCATTCAAGGGATCCACGGTTGTATGAGATGGTGTAGATGATGACGGTAGCGTAGGGTTGGCTGGTTGGTGAGTCCCCACTCCACCACCAGCAACTCCCCCCTGCTCTCCAGCCTCTCTACCTCTAGCCATCTCGCCATTAGCACCTCTGGAGTCCGTTCCAGTCATATTGAGGCCTTATGAACGGTGGAAACTTGAGAAATCGTTTGGAGAGAATTCTGCCAGAAATTTCGACTTTACAAAAATCGCCGTCGCGGACTGGTTACTTCGAATTAGAACGCGATTCGACCACCAATAGAAAGTTCGCGAGCAGAGCTATCCGAAAATGGTCTCACTCGTCAACATTGGTTGAGAATTGACTAGATTCGTCGTCTCAAAGTTGACTACCTGCTCTGATACCACTTGTTGTTCAGGATCCGTCACTTCGAGAAGCTACGACGAACTCATTACTCAACTAAACGCAAATCCGCTCGGTAGGATATTGCGTCTTTGGCTTAGCTACCATCTCCAATTTGAATCACTTAGAAAGATGGTCTAGAGAGTGAGAACCATTCGAAAACGTCAAGCTGCTGCATGACTAGCGTGGTGGTGGAAGTACAAGCATGAAGCATAGAAAGTTGGAGTTGGGGACCTCCAAGAGAACCATGAGAGGGAAGGGGTTCTCCAAGAGCTAGGGAAGGATAGTAGGAACCTTCCTAGCAGCAAGGATGCAACCCTCATCATGAGGTCCTTGAGGTGTCACATGCAAAATCCAATCTAGTTGGATTTTGCCTAGGTGTTGCAACATTTGCAACCCATGCTAGAAACTTCTAGCCACCCCAATCCAAAAGTCAAAGTTGCCTTCCTAACCACCCAACCAAAGATCCCTTTATAGTCATGACCCAATATCACCCAATATAGTTAATATCTCAAAATGAGATAGAAATTCCCAAAACTTGGAAATCTTGTAACTTGGGCGATCTTGGTCGGAATAAGGCGATCTTGGTATCGTTGGAAAGCTCTGGATTTCTCCTGCATGATAAAGCATGTAGACTTGGAGAAAAACACAGAGATGGTAAAATCCAACAGCCATGCATAATGAGTTATGCTCATGCACACAATGCACGCATGAATAGCACGAGCACTCGGCAGGACGTTAGGATGACATGCACTCAGAATGACGTGCATCCAACAAACAGTTACGCTTGGCACACGCTTAACTTGTTGCGTGATCTTGCCTACGAAGCATTCGTGGCGTGGCTTCCTGCAGCTGAATGAGAAAGCTGGAAAGTTCAAACAAATGGGGCTCTCAAGTACCTCTCACAACGTTTCAGTGTCTACCTAGCTGAAAGGAGATCAAAAAGCTGCTGTCACTGTCTTACTAACATTAACAACAAGGTGTGGCAGAACAATTGCACAGGACACTGTAGACCATCATGCGCAAACTTCTCATGGAAGCACTCTTGCCAGCAGGGCAATGGCCATTTGCGATGGACTGCACAGTGTTACTTCACAACCGCATGTTATCTACGTCTATGCCAAACAACACATTGCCACACAAGAAGTGGATCGGAAAGCTGGGCAACACCAGAATATTGCAAGTCTAAGAGTGTATGGTACAGTACCGGCCTCCGAATAAACCTGTAGGACGATTTTCACAATGGGCACGATGGGGAATCTATCTCGGCATCGATTAACAACATGGGAAATATAGGATGTTGAGGATCAGGTTACAGTACCAGCACGTAATGTCCTTTTCTACAAAAGGCTCACAAATAACACTTGTCAGTATCAACGCACCAACAGTGAAGATTTGATAGCTGGGTTTACTGGTAACGCACCTTCGCCACAGAAACAGATGAAGCAAAGGCGGTGGAGGAAGATGTCTCAGGCGTGTCAGCAGATGCCAATGCCACCCCCTACTAATCAATTCCAATCAAGATTGATGAAGAGGATCCGCACAATGACGTCAACGCCGAAGTCTACTATCACTTTGATAATATCGGAACAACTACACCCATCTCAGTTGAATCTAACGAAAGCAAACGTTTGGGTCCCGATTTCAACTTCGACCTTGAAGCTGGTGATGAAGCTGCTACTAACAAGACTGAGGAGCAGACTCGCTATCAACCGACGGGTTTACAGATACTGTGTCTTGCAGTCGCTGTATAGATTATGCAGTTCCTACATAACCGAAAATACTCAAGCAAGCTCTCAAAGCGCCTCGTCATGAGAAATGGACAGAGAGCTGAATGCACAGCATGACAATAACACGTGGGATTGAATACCTTTTTTGACTATTTTTTATCGCAACTTTCCTTCCAACAAATGGGTCTTCCGGATCAAGACCAACGCGGACGGCATTGAGGAGAGAAGTGGGTACAAATGCTAACCCTAATTTGAGTTGTATCCCTTATGGGCTACCCCACTACAGCCTATACAGCACAAACATCATTATAGTTTGACACACCCCCATAGGCAAAGTGGGGGAGAACTAGTGGTCACAAGACCTATCAAGAAGAGCAAAGCAAGCTCAGGGTGGATCACGAAGTCACCACACATAAAAGCAAATGGCCACAAGGCCAGCTCACATGCAGAGTTATATAAAAGAGAGCAAACAGTACAGGAGTCACTACCTAGCAAGAGTAAAGATGCATGTATATATGTAGATCACAGTACCAGTACAAGCAATGCAGTGAGCAAGTGAGACAAAGCAGGCACAAGGCCTAAAGCAGTACAGAAACGCTGATGATCACCAGGCGGAAGTGCCTTGGTGAATATATCAGCAGCGTTGGCCCGAGTGGCCACGTAAGCAAGACGAAGCTGACCACGCTGCTGCAGCTCTTGAGCAAGGAAGTAACATAGAGCGATGTTCTTTGTTCTGTGCTCCAGTCTGTGCTCCTGACACAAGGCAATAGCGGCCTTGTTGTCTACGTACAGAATTGGAGGAGAACGAGGCCGCTCTCCCAAGTCGGTCAGCAGGTAGGTGAGCCAGCGTAACTCCTGTGCAGCCATGGCTCCTGCGTAGATCTCAGCCTCACAACTGGAGCTGAGAACGGAGGACGAGCGGGTAGTCCGCCAAAAAACAAATCCGGAGCCAAGGCTGAACGCGTAACCCTATGACGAGTGCTGCGTAGCCAGGTCGTCAACCTAGAACACGCCAGAGTGTCCTCCAAGCACGAGCCCCATGCTCGATGTACTGCACAAGTAGCGCAACACCCTCTTAGCAGCCTCCCAGTGCTCTCGCCGGTGTCTCCCAGGCGCAACGTAGCGAGCTAGGATGCTAAGAGGGTAGGCAAGGTCAGGTCGAGTGCAGGTCATCAGGTACATGAGGTAGCCCACAAGCTCTGGATACGGGCCACTCGGCTCTAAGGACTCGTCCGAAGGTGGAGCTGAGAGCGAATGACCTGTAGCCAGAGGAGTGGACTGTGGCGAGGACCAAGTGAAGCCGAAGCGCTGAAGAACCTGCTGCACCATGTGTGACTGAGTCAGGGTGATGGTGCGACGTGCTCTGTCCCGGGTGATCTGCAAGCCAAGATAGCTGCGCAGCTCACCCAGGTCTGTGCACGTGTGTCTCTTCTGCAGCTCCGCCTTCACAAGGGCCAGTGCCTCAATGTCAGCAGTGGCAAAAACCAAGTCGTCGACGTACACGAGGATGTAGAACGGTGGCAGCGAAGTGTTAGTGCGAAGAAAAAGCGACGGGTCATTAGTCGAAGGAGCAAACTAAAGAGCCGCAAGTGTCGTCCTTCGTGTGTCGTGCCACTCACGAGGCGCCTGGCGGAGACCGTAGACTGGCCGCCGGAGGCTCCACTGGGTACCTGCAGGAAACGACCCAGTGAAGCCAGGCGGGCGGCGCAGCCAGATCTCCTCGTGCAGGCTACCCTGTAAGAAAGCAGTGCTGAAGTCAAGAGAGTGAAGCTCGTAGTCACACTGAGCAGCAACGTGCAGCAGCACCCAAGGAGTGATCATCTTCGGGGTAGGGGAGAAGGTATGGAAGAAGTCAACTCCCTGTTGCTGACTGAAGCCTCGTGCGACGTAGCGAGCCCTGAAGACAGGCGGAGAACCCGGCGGCCGCTTCACCCTGAAAATCCACATGACATCGACTATGTTCGCCCCAGGAGGGGGAACCTCATCGACGTAAGTGCCTGTGGACTTCCAGGATGCCATCTCTGCGTCCATGGTTGTCTGCCACTGAGAGGAGTAGGGACCCATAATCGCCTCTGCGTAAGAGCGCGGGGTCGGGATGTCTGGTGCATCCGGGTCTCCCTCAGGTGCAAGCAGCATGGCCACGAGATGAGGTACAGCAGCCGCAAGACACTCAAAGTCCTCCTGCCTATCCTCAAGGACGTCCGTGCCAAGATCACACTCACCCCCGATGGACGGAGGACAGACAGACTCAGACTCAGCAACAAGGCTAGCAGCGTAGTCGAGACGACAAGCAGCAGCAAAGTCAACAAGCTCAGAGACTAAGGCAGACGCAGCAGAAGACTCAAACGACGGGTCAGTGACAACAGTGGCTAACAGACGCGTGACAGTAGGGTGAGCAGCACGAAACAGGTCAGACTCAGGGTCCGGAACGTCAGACAGAGAAGACGCAGGAGGAGACGGCAGGGGAACACGCTGTGGAACAGAGGAAGGACAAAGTGCCATAGTGTGTGTGCCTGGGACAGGAGGTTGACGCTCACGAGGAACGCGACGACCAGTGCGACGAGCGCGAACAGGACGACGAGGCAGGACGAGACGCAGGCTCACGACGCTCTGAAAGCGAGTCTGTCTGCTCAGTGTAAGGAGAAGGAGCGGGCAGTGGTGAGCGTGGCTGTAACGGGAGGCCAGTTGAAGACGGGAGGCTAAGAACCTTGCGAAGCATGGAGTCAGGCGGTGGCAGAGACGACGGTGACGGCGGAGCGAAGAACAGTCGCGGCTGTGCAGTGCCACCAGCACCAGTAGCTTGAGCACCTCCAGCAGCTCCAGAACCTCCAGCTCCAGCGCCTCCAGCGCCAGCACCTCCAGCTCCAGCGCCACCAGCAGCAGCACCCCCAGAACCGGCACCTCCAGCCCCAGGGTCTCCAACTCCAGAGTCGACAGCACCAGCTCCAGGGTCTCCAGCTCCAGTGCCTCCAACAGCAGCACCCCCAGAACCAACACCTCCAGCTCCAGAGTCTCCAGCTCCAGTGCTAGTCAACATCACCAGCTCCAGGGTCTCCAGCTCTAGTGCCTCCAGTAGCAGCACCCCCAGAACCGGCACCTCCAGCTCCAGGGTCTCCAACTCCAGGGTCGACAGCACCAGCTCCAGGGCCTCCAGCCCCAGTACCTCCAGCAGCAGCACCCCCAGAACCGGCACCTCCAGCTCCAGGGTCTCCAACTCCAGTAACTCTAGCAGCAGCACCCCCATAACCGGCACCTCCAGCTCCAGGGTCTCCAACTCCAAGGTCTCCAGCACTGCCGGACCCGGCAGCTCGAGTACCTCCGGGTCCGTCAGCGCCAGCAGTACCAACACCTCCAGCTCCAGCAGCACCACTAGTCATGGCAGCTCCAGTACCTCCAGTACGAGCACCTCCTGAACCAAAACCACCAGCACTCCAATGCCTCCACGACGAGCAGCTCCAGCAGCTCCAACCGCAGCACCTTAAGCAGCAGTACCTCCAGCAGCAGGACCTCCAGCTCCAGCAACACGACTCCTCAGGCGGGTACGCCACGCAAGCCACTCTCGTAGCTGCTGTGGTGAGAGAGGCCCCCATCGTGAAAAGAGACCCGGAGGAACGCCAGTAGACTCAGCACCCCCCGACCCGGCACCCTCCAGCTCAGCACCCCCTGGCTCAGCACCCCCTGGCTCCGCACTCGTAGGCTCAGCACCCCCAGGCTCCACACCCGCAGGCTCAGCACCCCCAGGCTCCGCACCCCCAGCACCTCACGCACAGGCTCAGCACCCCCAAACACAGCAACCCTAGCAGCACCACCCGCAGCAGCACTTGAGTCGCTAGTGACCTCTACAGGCTCAGCCAAGGGGAGTGGGTCTACCTGAGACACACCTGAAGGAGCAGGACCCTGAGGGGGAAGGGGGTCTACCGGAGGGGGACCTGGAGCGAGGAAAAGCGTTAGGGGAGGGAGAGGGGCAGTGCGGTAGGGGAAGAGACGGTAGAAAGGAACCGACTCGTCAAAGGTGACGTCCTGAGAGGACAGGACACGGCGCGAGGTGGGGTGGTAAAACTGCCAGGTAGGCCCGTCAGGGGGGAAGCCGAGGAAGACACAAGGAATGGTGTGGGAGGAGAGCTTGTCCGCGGACGTATCGCGGACAAGGGCACGAGCACCCCAGACCCGGAACACCGACGCATCGCCAACCTCTCCCGTCCAACGCAGTGTGGGCGAGGTGTCCGGCAAGGAGACGTGGGGCCAGAGGATGAGCTGCTACGCGGCGTACCGGACCGCAAACGGCCACAGAAAATGGGGAGCCGCCGCATGGATCAAGGAGGTATGAGTGATCTCCATGACAAAGCCATGCGGCGCTCAGCAACCCCATTTTGCTGCGGTGAGCCCGGAAGCGTGAACGACTGGAGGATGCCCTCCCCCTGACAGAAGGCCCGCAAGAGGTCGGAGGAGAACTCACCACCTCTGTCAAAGTGCAGACGCAGGACAGGAAGGTCCGTCTGGAACCTGCGGCGGAGTTGGAGACGAACTGC
This sequence comes from Closterium sp. Yama58-4, assembly GCA_947470075.1. NCBI lineage: Eukaryota > Viridiplantae > Streptophyta > Zygnematophyceae > Desmidiales > Closteriaceae > Closterium > Closterium sp. Yama58-4. The sequence goes on from CANIUD010000036.1 coordinate 1,350,908, forward strand.
TCGGATCCAAGGGATCAGGACAGCAGGGACCTCAACCTTGATGCGCAAGGGGAAGACCGTGGTGTAACTCGACTAGTCGTCGACAACCAGCAGAAAGTACCGCTCGCCGCCCTGTCCACGAACGCGGGCTGGGCCCCACACGTCCATGTGGAGGGTCTGCAGGGGAGCCTCTGTCGGGGGAAATGAGGAGGAGTGAGGAGCGGCGCGCTGCCGGCCCTTGACACAAGGAAGGCAGGGCGGCGCAGGCGAGGCAGGGAGGGGAGGGAGAGACCTGGGAAGACCAGACACAAGGAGGCGACGGTGCATGCCACGTAGACGTGGCAAGGAGGGGTGGACTAGACGGTGGTGCCAGAGAAGAGTCTGGTGCAACAGGGAGCGATACTCACAAGTGGAGGCTACCTGACCTGACGCAGACACCTGACCAGTAGCAGCTACCTGAGGAGGCGCAGTCGTCAGTGTGTAAAGACTCAACCCTAGCCGACGGGTAAACGTGGCCAGGTGGTGGCCGATCTAGGAGCACGTACAGATCGCCACAAGCTGCCGTCCAGGGGTGAAGGTGTCAACCCCCGCATCCTGGAGGACAATAGTTGCGCACCAAGTTCACAGAGAACGAGGGGAGGTGGAGGCTTGACAGTGAGCCAGACGGAACCGTCGGGCACGGGAGCATGGTGGTGGACCGTGAAAGAGCCGGGACCCCTGAGGGGTCAGCCAGAGAGACTGCAACAGGTGCAGTGAGTAGTGTGAGTGCAGTGCTGTCATGAAAGAAACAGCGGGAAGCACGTGAGACAAGCGTGAAGGTGTGCAAGGCCTCAGCAGGCGCAGTACCTGAGAGAGCAGACTCGCTAGCACCTAGAGCAGCAGCCTCTATACCTGGGTCAGGCGGCACACACAAGTAACAGTCACTGTCAGCACTAACCTCCAATGCATACATGGCAGCAATAATAGCATCATAGTCAAGAGCAAATAAGTCTACACCAGCCCTAAGCAGCTCATGCCAGCGAGGGCGCTCGACCTCCTCGCCCATCTCCTCACGTCAGGCGTCATCAAGGCAGGAGAAGCAGCGGTGCTGGGTGTGGAACTTCCCGCATGTCTGACCCTTGCGGTCACCTGTGCGAATGACATACGTGCATTGACCACTACTCCCAGACGTCCCACGCTGAGTAAGCCACTCACGAAGCTGCTGGGGTGACATTACGCGGACGCTGCTGCTGCTGCTGTCTCTGGCTAGCGCCAGCGCCTCCACCCCAACCGCCACCGCTGCCACCACCGCCGCCCCGGCCGCCACCGCCGCCGCCACCGCTGCCGCCACCCCCTCCGCCGCCACCGCCTCCACCGCCGCTACTGACGCTACCACTCCCACCAGCACTCCCGCCACCACTCCTTCCGCCACCTCCTCCTCCTCCACCGCCTCCACCACCACGCCCCCCGGTGCCACCCCTGCTACTCTTGGCTCCCTTGCCCTTGCCGCTGCGGTGCCTCCCACTAGGAGCAAAAGCAGCACCAACAGACTCAACACCAAGGAAGTCAACAGCAGTGGCAGTAGTGTAGGAGGGGGCGAGGGGAGAGGGAGAGCACCCCTCAAAGATGGGGGTGCGAGGAGCGCCACGAGCAGCACCTACAGCGACAATGCTCTTCTCGGCTGCAAGGAGGTGCTCCTCTAGGAGGTCGACAGTGAGCTCGGTGGGACAGCGAGCGAGAAAGTGGTCCCTGACCGAGCTAATAGAGTCAGGGAGACGGGTTACTATGAAGTGGAGGGTCCAGTACATCGGAGGCGGGTTCTTACTACGAACTCGTTGGGGAGGGCGGCGCGAAGGCGAGTGTCACTAGTGCGAAGGTGGGTGATGAGATCGGCAACTGTGGCAAAGGTGGACAGCTCAAAAAAACAGATAGGGCAGCATAAGGTGGCTAAGCGCAGCAGTGGTAGGGGAGGTGTAGCGAGCAACTACAGCGTCGTACAGGGCCTTATGGTTTTGTGTTCACCAAAATGCGTGAGTTCGGCTAACGGCAGGTGGTTGCGAACGGCTAGGCGAGCAGCAGCGTCACGAGTCTGCCACTGGGAAGAACAGGCGCTAAGCTCAGTTGTGGCAGGATGGGCGACTGAGGCACCAGACGTGTGGTCAAAGAGTGAGACATTGTCCTTGCTATCGCTCATTAGGAACAGCTGCAGGTCATCGAGCCATTTCTAGAACTGAATCGGGCGGCCCTTGTTGTCGAACGACAGAACGCGGAGGGTGGCCATAGCTGCTGGCGCGGGACTGGCAAGGCAGAGCGATTGCAGGCAAGTAGCAGCAGCAGGGGCGGCGCGCTGGGTTGAAGCGGGCGGCCGCGATAGGGGCAGGCGCAGAGGCGGCGCACGGGGCCTAGCGGGCGGCCGAAGCAGTGGCAGGCGGTGCGCGGGGCAGCAAGCGGCCGACGGGGCAGCAGGGCAGGCGGCGCACTGGGAGTGGAGGGCGGCCGCGGCTGTGGCAGGGCAGACGGCATGCGGGGCTGCAGGCGGCCGTCAGGGCAGCAGGGCGGGCGGCGCGCTGGGCGTAGCAGGCGGCCGCGACTATGGCAGGCGGCGCACGGGGCTGCGGGCAGCGCGACAGGCGGCGGCGGGGCGTAGCAGGCAACCGCAGCAGGGGCAGGCGGCGCGCAGGGCTACAGGCGGCCGGAATGGCAGCAGGGCGGGCCGCACGCAAGGCGTAGCGGGCGGCCGCGGCAGCAGGGCGGGCGGCGCAAGGGGCTGCGGAGCAGCGCGACGGGCGGCGCGCGGGGCTGGCGCAGCAGGCAGCCGCGGCAGCAGGGCGGGCGGCGCACGGGGCTGCGGGGCAGCTCGACGGGTGGCGTGCACGGGGCATAGCAGGCAGCCGCGGTAGGGGCATGTGATGTGTGGGGTTATAGGCAGCCGGCGGGGCAGCGCAGGTGGGGCAGCGCGCTAGAAAAAAAAAACGCGCGCTGCAGCAGTGACGAGCGGCCAGCAGGGGCAGCGCGGAGGTGGCGTGCGAGAGGCAGCGCGACACAGGGTAGGGCAGTGGGGTAACGTGGTAACCGCAGTCGGAATGGTGGGCACGAAAAAAAATGGTCCTACGAACCTACTGCTCTGATAGCATGTTAGAATGAGAAGCTAGGATGAATGAACTATGGCAGAGTTGGGTACAAATAGATACCCTAAAGGGGTTGTACCCCACATTGACCACCCCACTATAGCCTACACATTATAATAGAACAGATATAGTTTGACAAGGGCGTGTGCGGGCAGCGCAACGCAGGGCAGGGCACGGCGTGCGCGGGCAGCGCGGCGCAGGGCAGGGCATGCGCGGGGTGGCGCGTCGCGGGGCAGGGCAGGGCGTGCGCGGGCAGCGCGACGCAGGGCAAGGAAGGGCAGCGCAGTTTCCAGCAGGGCGGCGCGCGAGCAGGGGAACGCGACTGGTGGGGCAGCACGATGGACAGGGAAGGGCGCTACGGGCAGGGTAACGCGCTACGGGCAGGGAACTGTACGGTGGGCCCTAAAAAAAACGGTCCTGGAAGAGGACATGCTCTGAGACCATGTCAGAAGAGTAAGCGAGAATGAGTGCATTGAGCAGAGAAGTGGGTACAAATGCTAACCCTAGTTTGAGTTGTACCCCTGATGAGCTATCCCACTACAGCCTACATAGCACAAACATCATTATAGTTTGACATATCTCTACTACGGTGATGCAGTATCTTAGTCTCAACATAACTGAGACATAGGCCTCTATTCATCCTTCAGAGAAGCTTGACATGCGATCTTCTTTTCCCGAAAACTACGTCTACTACTCCGTATCGTTCTACTTCATCTGCCGACTGTGAGGTCTTACAAAGTGATGGTGTCACAAACTATCAGGAGCTACTCGGCACTCTCATATTTGATGCTATCACCTGTCGTCCGTAATTATCTTATTCTGCTAGCGAGCTTGCATAATTCCTTAAGCAATGGAAAAGGGAGAATCTACACGAGCTCGAAGCAGCAGTCTCTTATTTCGTGTCTACCCCTACAAATGGACTAACTTATCATAAGACTCCACAGTCGCCGCTTTCACTACTTGGTCATATAGACGTAGATCACGTAGGTGATATTCCAAATAGGCGCTCACGCACATGACTAATATTTTGCTTGGAGCCTATTGGCACAATATCCTGACATTCGTGCAAGCAATAGCTGATTGCTCTCTCGTCAACAAAAGTTGAGTTTGTTGGAATAACCGAAAGGTTATATAAGCATTCTCGAAGGCATTCCACTGTACCAGTACCGCAATAGCTCATACAGGGCATGCGGAAGGTCGAGGGTCACCCGAAGGTCAACCATCGAGGAAAGTCAACGGTCGTGACCCTTGACCATTCAGTAACCGCGCGAGAGTTGCCCGCTGCAACATGGTAACTGTCTAGCATGGCAATAGTCGTGGTTACTGTAGCTATGTAATACAGTTAATAAGGGAATGTACCCCTCAGAGTACATGGCTAGCTAGTTTGCTATTTAATCTCTTGTACTCCTATCTTTTAATCATCTTGTTCTCCTTCAAATATAATTCAACAAGGTCACTACAGAGACTTCACTGTCTCCTCTCAAACTTAGCAGGCTTATCCTATCCACCTGATCCTTAGGTTACATCAGCATGGTATGAGAGCTAGAGTGGATTATAAGACCTGCCAAGTTCTTGTTCTTCCCAGAACAACCTCTTTATAAAATTATTCAATACATTACAAAGTCTGCATCATTATGGCTCCTGAAGGAAAAGCTACTGCAGAGTCACCGGGCCCACCACCAGCAACGACCAACCCGCCATCAGCGGTGACCTCCGTCAGCGCCGCTGTCGTTGAGCAACTGGTTGCTCGCATCAACGCCCTTGAAAGCCATCAAGCTATGAGCATTGATGGCTCTAGCTACGCCAGAGGAGTTGCTGGACTCCCTCTCCCTGGAGAAGACCGCCGCGTCAACTCCGAGAGGTCGTTTACCTTTGACAACCGTCAATCTTCGGCTCCTGCACAAGACACCCCACAACATGCACATTCAGAAGCAATCGCTTCTATGCAAACCAAATTCGTCCTTACATCGAAGCTGAAGACCTCTGTCCCCTTCGACGGAAAAGACTTCTACACGCGGAGCTTCGGATTCGAACTCCTCGCAGCAACCGCTCAAATCTAGATGTACTACGACGGAAGCTTACCTTTTCCTTTGGAAGGTACCGTCCAAGAAAAACACCAGTACTACCTCGAATCTCTTCTCGCGTATACCGCTCTCCTTCGAAACCTCTCACCCGAAGAGCAGCTTGGCATTCGTCCTTACAAAATGGAGTGGGCTCCCGCGCACGTGTCCTGGGAACACCTGCGCAACTCATACATGGCAACAGATCCAGTAATCATGAGTCGCCTACTCAGCCAGCTAACATCGGTCAAAATGAAACAAGGGGAGAAAGCGGGACCGTATGTCAACCGGTGCCGCAATCTGCGCGATCACGTCAAGAAGTACGGCGGAACCATTCCCAATAACATGTCCATCTCGATGGTTATCTCCGACCTCGGACCAGACTGGCGACAATGCCAGTCCCTGCTTCGTGCTCGAGCAGCCATCTCCGAGTCCGCTCTCTGCGCCACACTTCTCTCCGAACAAAAGGAGATTGACCTGTACAATGAGAAGAACGTTAAGCAGGAGAAGTTAGTCTTCTATGCTGGAGCAACTCAAGGGGAGCAGCACGGAAAGAAAGGAGCTTTCTGCAAATACTGCAAGAAGTCTGGCCACACTATCGACCAGTGCTACAAGCGTCAGGCTGCTGACGAGAGACGCAACGCCTCCAGTCAGCAACATTCGGCTCAAACAAAACCACCTGCTGCAACCTCCACAATGTCGCCTCCCTCCGTTGCCAGCACTTCTCAATCTCCTGCACTCATCACAGCGAAGGACAAAGAAAAAAGGGGCGATCATAATTTGTATGGCGCGACGCCGCAAAGGAATATGATATTACGACTACATCGAGTTTGCACCTATCGCACCCCATCAATCCAAACAACGACCCTACAGTCTACTGGACCGGTCGCCCCACATAAATCACACCTGATTTGAGCTTCCCCGCCAACTCCAGAGTCACCACCTAACATCTCCGCAAACAGATACTTCGCCCTCTCACCGTATTCCGGCGACTTTGATCGCATCATCACGCCCAAAATCGCCAACCTCGCACGCCATCGCCACGAAGACTTCAACACCTGGTATCTTGACGATTGCTGCGGACAACACATGGTGGGATCTCCAGCGTTCATCAGCAACTCGCGACGCATGGGACGACCATGCAAGATTACCGTCGCCAACAATGGCAAGATGAAGGCGTACGACATCGGTGAAATATACCTTGAAGCTGATGACACGAAGTTCACCATCCACATCGGAGACGTCCCCGTCGCTCCAGACCTGCAGTACAATCTGCTTTCCTCAGCTCAGCTCATGCGGTGCGGAGCTGATATTCGCCTTCTCTGCAGCAGCTTCCCCCTGTACTTCGGTTACTGCTCCTTCGCCCCCAAGTATCAGCTCAGAAAGTTAAGCTTCGTCTTTGTCCCTCGAAACTCCACTACGGCTCGATCAAACGCCATGGCAGCTTCCTCTGTAGTGGCGAACGTCCTCAGCCAGTTGCGTACGCCGAAAGTCGTGTCCTTTATTTCCGCAATGTACCGACCCTAGCCTCGCTTCCTCGCCCCGCGGTACTTCCCTGGTTGGGTATAGCTCCCTGATGAAGCTGCAGTACGGTTGTATGTTGACTTTGATTGAGATCCGCTTGCGGGAGTTTTTGTGGCGCCTGACGTCTGTCCCTGTAGTAGCGGCTGTAGCTGCGCTGACAGTTGCTCCAACCTGGGCTGCTCGTGTGGCTGCTGCACAGGCTGAGCCTCCAAGTGTAACTGTGGCTGTTGCGGTGCTTTTGGGTGGGATGCTGGTACGAGCTGCTGCTGTGGCTCCTGCTGCTGTTGCATCAGAGTGCTGTGCGCCCAATGCAACCACCGGGGAAAGCAAGGCAACTGGAACGGGTTGGGGCACTCCCGAGCCCACACTTGGCCCTTGGGGAGAAATCCTGCCTCCAAAAGACGCAGCTGCAAGTGGTTGGGACGCTGTTGCAACGGGAGAAGTCGGCGCGACCGGGTGGAACACTCCCCTCCCAACAACAGGCAAAGCAGAAGGAGAAGCAGTTGGCGGCGGCTGGGGAAGATCAGCTGGAGAAGATTGGGGGCCGCGAACCTATGATGAAGCAACTGGACTCCCTCCTGCGGAAGTCGCCGCAGTCGATCCATACTGGGCAACTCGCGGCACAAGTTGGGGCGGTCCTCCTCTTCCCAATCAGTATGCTCCTGACACACCAAAACCCACAACGGAGGAGTCAGAAGAGGCGACTTACGAGTTTTTGGGAGAAGCAGCATAACTACCTGAGGCTACCGAGGAGCCGTCATCACCAGAACATGGGCCGCACGAGATTGAAGTTATCGGCGCTGAGTACAGTTACTTCCGGATTCCCATGACAGGACTTCGCGTCCATGATTGGCCGAGACCAAAGCCGCCACCGTCAACGCTCGTCACCGGGGAGCAGGTTCATGCCGCTGATACCAATGACATCGTCGGAATTCCGCGCGCCCTCCTGGAGCGAGGCTCCATTCGAGCCTTCGCAGCCGACGCCGAAGCCGCCGCTAATATGGGACCTGGAAGGGAGCAGGACGACGCATCAGCACGATACAAATATTACCAGAAGACAACCGGCTATCGTCCAGACCCCGAAACCTGGCATCAGCGTCTAGGTCACCCCTCACACGCCACACTCAAAAACTCACTTAAGGCCGGAGTCTTCGACGACGGGGCACTTCTCTTGCCACAAAATGGTTCCCTCGACGCCGTGCACCGTCTGCCCAACGGCGTCGCTCGCTCACAAGCCCTTTCCCGACTTACCTCCGGGATACGAACGCTACAAGCCTCTGGACAAAGTCTACAGCGATTTCATGGTTCTAAGCCATGAAGGGCTCGACGGTGAACAGTACACGCTCACCTTCAGCGACGCGTCCACACGCTACGTTTGGGCCATCAACACTGACAGTGGCTCTCTCGCCTTCGAATGCTTCGTGGCTTGGATAAAGCGGGCTGAGCGTCAATCTGGGTTGAAGTTGAAGAGCTACCAGACAGACGGGTGTTTGGAGTTCTTCTCAACGGAATTCAAGGAGCTCTTCAAGCAGACGGGGATTGAGCACCTGGTGTCCCTGCCCTACGCTCACGAATAGCAGGGTGTAGCAGAACGGACAAACAGAAGCCTCGCCACGCGGATGAGGGCCCTGATGAAGCAGTCGGCCATCCCAACCAGATATTGGCCATTTGCGATGAACCACGCTATTCGGCCGCACAACTTGCTGTCCTCGCGAAGCCTCGAGAACAACAACTCTCCTTACCGGCCATGGACGGGCAGAAAGGCAGACACGCGTCTGTTTCGGGTGTTTGGCTGCATGGTACAGTACAGGCCCCACTCTGCAAGGATCGGAAAATGTTCTGACCGGGCACGATGGGGAATTCATCTCGGGATCGAAAGGGAATACAAGGCGTGGATCGTGCTGGACTACGCGACACACGAAGTGACAAAATCACGTGACTGCATCTTCTACGAGAAGCTGACTCTGCCCCTTTTCAAGGAGCACCAGGAAGCTGACAAGGTGCCAGAAAGGGTTTACGAGGGGCACCGCAGCTTCGCCACGTCACACGACGAAGCTGACCTGGCGGAAGATGCAGACGCAACCGATGTCACTCTGATGGACACCGCACCCAGCATCCCCCTTAGAAGCCCGCTCCAGACTCCAACTTTCATCCTTGTACACCAATTCGATCCTGACCATACAACTCACGAAGCTCACAACTACACCAGTGAGGCGCGCCGATCCCCGGATGCTGAGTTACCACAACCCAACTCGTCACAAGACACTCTCTGCCTCGGACACGAAAGTGACGACGACGTAGTCGAAGTAACCAGCTTTCACGACTACGATCGCCTCCACTACGAAAAGACTGACGAAACCGGTCTTCGCGTCCTCGGTCTCGCCGTCGCTGTTTGCCACACCTCTCCCAAGGAACCAACAAATGTTCGCCAAGATTTGTCTGGCCCCGACAGTGAGAAGTGGAGAGCAGCCATGGCCGCAGAAATCGCGTCATTGAAAAAGCGCGGCACCTGGAAACTGGTCCCTCGGTCATCGGCGAAGGGGAGGAAAATCCTAAGCGGCAAATGAGGCTTTCGCATCAAAACCTTGGTGAACGGCTCCGTCGACAAGTACAAGGCACGATGGGTGGTGCACGGGTTCAAGCAAATGCACCTGGTGGAATTCACACTCACCTAAGCACTTGTCATACGCCACACCTCAGTGCGCATCCTCATCTGCATCCCCGCCGTAAAACAGCGACCGCTTCGACAAATCGACTTCGGCATCGCCTTCTTGTACGCTCCCGTCGACGCCATCATCTTCGTCGAGCAGCCGCATGCATTCGAAGAGAACGATGGCACCGTGTGTCTCCTCCAAAATTTTATTTACGGAATTAAGCAGGCACCTCGTCTGTGGCAACAGTACCTCCACTCCGTCCTCATTGAGCTCGGTTTCACCCAGCTGCCGCATGACCTCGGGATGTACAGACGAGAACCGGGCTGCAAATTCATTCTTCTCGTCGCCTATGTCGACGATCTCCTCTACACCGGCGATGACACGGAGCTCCTGGACCAGTTCGGGGTTGACATCAAGGAGAAGCTCGAGGTGACAAACCACAACGTCACACAGTTCCTGGGCCTCAATGTAACCCATTCCGCCTCCTCCATTCTCTCTCCGCCGCCAAATACGCCGAAACACTCGCGAAGTGGTTTGCCATCGCACCAATCAACCTCACCACTCCCTACCGCACTCCTCCTCCTAACCACGAGCCCGATGGACACTACAACTCTCTCCATCGACGCTCATCGGCTCTACCAACAGCAGCTGGGCTGCCTCCTGTTTGCCGCCGTCACGTGCCGGCCCGATCTCTCCTACGAGCTCGCACAGTACCTAAAGCAACCTGAAGGGGAGAATCTACTGGATCTTCGCCGTGCACTACAGTACTTCATCTCAACACCAGACGTCGGCCTCACCTACGAAGATAACCTTACCGCGACTCTGCAGCTTCATGGCTACGTAGATGCTGACCACGCAGCGGATTTTGACAACAGACGCTCCCACACAGGATTAATTTTCCAGCTCCAACCTGCTGGACTCATCTCCTGGAACTCCCAGAAGCAGGAACTCATCGCCCTTTCGTCAGCTGAAGCAGAATTCATCGCAGCCAGCGCAGCTGTTCGCGAAGGGTTGTACTTAATGGAGCTCCTGCAAGAAGCGAAAGTGACGATAAACGGGCACTTCACGTTACTCTACGACAATCAGAGTGCGATCAAGATCGCGAACAAGCCTGGCTTTCTGAACCGCACGAAGCACATCACACTTCGCTACTTCTTCGTCAAGGACGAAATCGACAAGGGGAGAGTCAAACTCACGTACTGCCCAACCGGTGACATGGCAGCTGATTTCCTGACGAAGAAACTGCCACGTCAGCAGTAGCAGCGCTGCGCCAACCTCTGTGGAATCACCAAGAAATCCCACGTGGCCCACCTTCAGGAATGAAGGGGAGTGTTGGAATAACCGAAAGGTTATAAGCATTCCCGAATGCATTCCACTGTACCAGTACTGCAATCGCTCATATAGAGCATGCGGAAGGTCGAGGGTCACCCGAAGGTCAACCGTCGAGGGTAGTCAACGGTCGTGACCCTTGACCATTCAGTAACCGCGCGACAGTTGCCCGCTGCAACATGGTAACTGTCAAGCATGGCAATAGTCGTGGTTACTGTAGCTATGTATTATAGTTAATAAGGGAATGTACCCCTCAGAGTACATGGCTAGCTAGTTTGCTATTTAATCTCTTGTACTCCTATCTTTTAATCATCTTGTTCTCCTTCAACTATTATTCAACAAGGTCACTACAGAGACTTCACTGTCTCCTCTCAAACTTAGAAGGCTTATCCTATCGACCTGATCCTTAAGTTATATCAACAGAGTTTGTCACCGCCTACACCGCAATGAAGGAAATTACTAGATGTGTCACGGTTTTCACATTTCTTTGGCGATGAGTATGCAAGTCGCATAGCGAACATGTCCGCTTTCGTTAACCGAACTAAACACACCTCGTTATACTACTTCATCGTCAATGACAAAATCGAGAAAGGCAAGGTACAACTCGTCTGATGTCCTATGTTTGCATGAGTTGTTGGGTTGAGAAAAACCCTTAGGATCTTTGCAGGACTAAACTCCTGGTAGGAATGATGTAATAGCGGAAGCGTTTTAATGAAGATTGTTGAACCACCTTGCCGATGTAGAGTAGATCGTCTACGTAGACGATTAGTAGGATGTAGTCGATGCCCTTCGAAAGCCGGTACATGCCCTGGTCGTGTGGTAGCTGGCGGAATCCGATGCGAATGAGTCTGGCGTGTAGGTACTGTTGCCACAGTCTCGGGGCTTGTTTGATGCCGTACAGAGACTTCAGCAGCTGGCAGACTTGGTTGGGCTCTCCGTTAGAGCCATGTGGTAGTTCGACGAAGATCTCTGCGTCGACAGGTGCGTAAAGGAAGGCATTGGCGACGTCGATTTGCCGTAGCTTCTTCTTCTTCATGGCGGCGATCGCGAGGAGAATTCGTAACGAGGTGTGTCTGCTGACCGGCGCGAACGTTTCGGTGAAGTCGCGCCCATACTCTTGGTCGAAGCGGCGTACGACACAGCGCGCCTTAAATTTGTCGATGGTGCCGTCTGCCTAGTTTAGTCTTTACACGGAAGACCCATTTTCCGGTGAGAATCTTCTTGTTCCGTGCCACTCCGATGGGAACGATCTTCCAAGTGTTGCGTTCTTCCAGTGCTTTCAGCTCCCTGTCCATGGCTTCGCGCCATTTTTCCTTATGCTCCCCCCCCAGAGCCTGCTGAACTGTGGCAGGCTCCTTAGGAATCGCCGTGCCGTCGGTGACGAGGCCGAGTATCTGGAGTCCACTCTGTGTGTAGCGGGGGAGTGTTGTATCCTCGGGATAGACTGCTTCATCTCCCGCTTCTGTTGTAGGATTGAAATTTTGTCCTATGCGTTCTGTTTCGTCGGTGTTGACATGTGCAGGTGTAACGTAACCATTGTCGGCGAAGTGATCGTAGGCTTTGGCGTTGATGCTGTCGCGTGGATTATCTTCGTCATCCATCGGGACATCGATGACATCACGTGATACTACTGTTTCCTTGGTGTTGATGTTGAAAATTTTCCATGCGTTGTAGTGTTTTTTTATGCCCAGATGTAGTCCCCACTGTGCGCGTTGGGAGAATCGGCCGGCTCGTGCAGATGGGGGTCGGTACTGTACCATGCAGCCGAAAACTCGTAACATTTTTGTGCTGCCCAGTTTTCCTGTCCACAGCAGATGCGGTGATGCGTTGTTCGGGAGTGATGATGACGAGAGCAAGTTGTGCAGCATCACGGCGTGGTCCATTGCTTCGGGCCACTGGTGGTTGGGTAAAGTGCATGCCACTAGCAGCTTACGCATGGTGTTTTGGAGGGTCCTGTTCATCCTTTCTGCCACACCCTGCTGTTGATGGGCGTAAGGAAGGGAGATGAGCCTCTTGATTCCTCTTTCTGCCAGAAATCGCTTGAACCTCTGTGACGCATATTCTCCTCCTCCGTCTGATTGGAATCTTTTTAGCTTCACTCCTGATTTTCGTTCTGCTACTGGAAGCCAGGCGACGAAAGCTTCGAAGGCCATGTCGCGGCTTGGAAGATTCAGGTGCCAGACGTATCGTGTGGCAGCTTCGATGAACGTGATGGTATAATTGTACGCGTTTTGTCCATGTTCGCGGTTGTACAGGATGTCGCTGTACACCTTCTCGAGTGGTGTGTAAGATGGTGCACTTGGGTTGTGGTGAGAGATGAACGGCTGATGCGGAAAGTCGGCTTCAGGGCAGGTGAAGCATGTTCCTCTGACTCGTTGGAGTTCTCTGCCGTCAGTTAGAAGTAGAGAGTCTTTGTCGAGCACGCCTGCTCTTATCGTGTTATTTAACACTGTGTTGCTTGGGTGTCCCATTCTTGCATGCCAGGTTCCTTCGGTGGCGTGATGTCCGGATGAGCGCCGATACATGTCGGAGTTGGAGTAGAAGCCGGCGGTGAAGTTGGTGCTTCGATGGACTTCACGTTGAGTTGGAGTCAGTTGCTGCACGGGTGTCGGTGGCGAATCGTCGATGAGGACCGATAGTGTTGAAGGGCCAGCGATTGGTGTTGATGTTGCTGCTACTGCTGTCGTTGTCTCTGCTGCTGCCGACGTTGTCTCTGCTGCTGCCGATATTGTCTCTGCTGCTGCCGATGTTGTCTCTACTGCTGCCGATTGTTGAATCGTTGCTAACGCCCTTGTTCGTTCTGCCTCAGGTATCGTGTGGGAATGCCAGAAGCCGCTGGGGCTGAAGTATGGGTCAAGATCCGGAGGGTGGGTCCAGGAGGTGAAGGTCACAATTCCGTCGCTGTCGGCGGTGCCGAGATCTGGAACGAAGTCAAGAACGAAGGCGTTGTTCTTCAAGACTGCCTTCCCGATGTAAAGTCCTCCTCTCCCGTGGTACAGCTTGAATTCTTGGGTGGTGCTGTCTGCTTCGAGGTGTGTCCCCTTTTCCATTAGTTGTTTGACGCTTAGTAAGTTGTAGTCGAGTCCTTCTGCTATTAGAACTTTCGACATCTGCAGTATAACATTCGTCTCTCGTGACTGAAGTTGAACCACACCTTGTCGTCGTGTGCGCAGGTTCTGGTTGTTGGCGACGGTGATGACGACTTCGCGTTGGAGTTGGTATTCCCTTCGAACAAAGCGACCCGAGGAGCACATATGCTGCCCGCAGCAACTGTCCAAGAACCAAGTGTCCTTTCCGGACGGCTCGCTTTGGGCGATAGCTGCATACGTCGGGTTCGGTTGAAGTGACTCGTGGCAAGGTGTACTGTTGTCAAGTTGTTCTTCCAGTGAGTAATGCGGCGGTGACTCGGTGATCCAGGAGTCGGTCAATCTTGCCATACAGCTAACGATGTTTCTTGCTCCTTGTGCAGGTTGTATCGTCGATGTTGTTGAAGGCTGCGGTTGACTCGTGGGGTTCGCCTGCGTGGATGCTACTTGACTGCTTGATGGACGAAGTTGACGTTGCGGCGATGTTGACTGCTGTTGATTCGGGCAGTGTGTACGCGGGTGCCCTGACGTCTTGCAGAGGTGACAAAACGGAGGTACGGGTTGCTGTCCTTGGTTCTTGTTCTGTCGGTGGTTGTTGTTGTGGCGGAGATAACTACTACAACGGGAGCTAGGCTACGGGCTAGGCACGGGTGTTCGCGTGATCTCTGCGTTCCTTGTTCCTTAGTCATTTTCCTAGTGCACACACTGCTTGCTAGTTCACGGGGAAAATTGGCAAGAGTTTCACTAGGAAAGTTGACAACAGTGGTACAATGAAGTTGGCAAGGTAGGACTACATCAGAGCTAGCATGCAAGCAGGTCGACTGCCAGCGCAGCACGGTCGACCGCGTGCCAGCACGACTTGGTCGACCGCGCTCCAGCAGTGCATAGCCGCGGCTTGCCAACGCTACAAGTCGAAGGCGTGCCAGCGTCGCAGGTTGACGGCGTGCCAACGTTGCTCCCGCAGGACAGCAGCGCACCTGCTTCGCAGGTGCTCGCAGATGATTGGCGTGCAGTGCCCCGTCACCTGCACAGCGCACACACCACGTCAACTTCGTGCTGACGACTGCTTCTGATCAGCCATGTCGACCTCGGGATACCACCACCGAGGTCGTCCTCGCCAACGTCGCCTGGGCGACCGTCGCGTGCCTCCGCAGAACCTCGTCACCCAGGTAACCTGGTCGACCGGGCAACCAGGTCGACCAGGAGCTCCTGTATGTACCCGTCGACCTCCCAAGTCGACGGCCACCTCCAGTCGACCTCCCCAGGTCGACCACTACCCCCTGGTCGACCAGCTCCAGGTCGACGTCACTCCTGGTCGATGTTGGTGCAACCCTACGGTTTGCACTCGGCTTGTTGTCCGTGTGCGTGTGCGTGCATGCGTGTGTGCATGGAGTGGTATGAGTGCATGAAATAAATATATATTTCATGCTTATAATGGTGTGTGAATGATGGGTCATGATGTCGAGTGTGTGTGTCGAGTCAATAGCGAGTTATCGCTAGCCGCGTGTTAATGCGGTCATTTGTGTCTCGCGCGCGGTTTCTATTTTGTCGTGTGTCCCGTGCGCGGTTTCTGTTTTTGTCACTTGTCGAACGTTCGGCGTGTCGCAGGTGTGTGTAGCAGACCCATCAAGAACTCAAGGATGAGTTTTGTGATGAAGAACCCGAGCCTTGGTTCAAGCTTCAAGTGTTTTCGAAGCTCGCCAAAAGGCTACACCTCAAGATATTGAAGATAGTTACATTACAATGTGTAGTGTAACATTCCAGTTGGTGTAGACCCTTTTGAATGGTAGTTTCGAGACCCTTCTTGGTTGGGGACAGTGTGGCACTGTTCCCCATCACTGTACCTCGGCTCTTGGGGTTTGTAGGAGCTGGGAGTCCTTCCCAACTCGTAACTCTTCCTAGTTGTTCGTAATTGTGTGTTCTAAGACTATGTTGCTGCCATAGTGCCGTTCGTTCAAACCGACGCTGTGTCGTCAATTCTTAATGAAATCGTGCGATCTAAATTGCCTATTGTAGAGGACGTCAAGACGCTCCAGATCCAAGTTGACCAGATCGTTGTGAACGTTTGAAGCCGCTGTGCAGAAATCTGACTGCGCACTCTATCTTTCGTTTTAGGCACATTAAAGCTACTGTGACTATAACAGTCGACCTGCTCCTCGTCGACCAGCGCAGTTGTCAGCCGACCCCAAAGTCGGCTACCCGAAGTCGGCGTCACCAAGTTGACGCCCTGCTACTCGACGCCCAGCAGCTCGGCGTCCTGAATCCTTCTGTCGTGGTCGACGTCGGCCCCTCCTTCGTCGACCACCATGTTCGGTCGACCCCAGATCGACATCATGCCTGGTCGACCAGCCACCAAGTCGACCAGCAGGCCTGGTCGACCAACCAAGTCGACCAGCAGGTCTGGTCGACCAACCAAGTCGACCAGAAGTAACCAGGTTGACCAGAAGGCCAGGTCGACTAACCAGGTCGACCAGAAGGTCTGGTCGACCCACAGTCAACCGACCATCCAAGTCGGCTACCCCAAGTTGGCGTCACCGATTCGACGGCCTCCGCAGGTCGACTTCCCAGGTCGACCTCCCTGAAGTCGGCGCCATCCTGAAGTCGGCGCCCATGCAGTGGCACCCGTGCAGGTCGACTTTCTCCTCGACCAGCTCACCCACTGCTGAAGGTCGGCTGCGCCCCTACACCCGACCACGAAGTCGGCTCTGCCCAAGCGAGGACGGGGCCAACACACAACTCCCGTTGACACTCCCCTGCCGCGTTCACGCTTGGGCCCCCAGCCCACACGGCAGTACCTCTCGGAGAACAGCTCGTCGACGTGCACCCAACACACAGCACGTCATCCACCGCACCAGCCATGCAAGAGGGCATGGCACCTACTGCTGCACGTCATTGTCGCCGTCGCCCACGTCGGCAAAACGCACTTGGCCGATTGCAACGGAGCACCGGTTGAAGGCCGGGTAGTGTAGCGCCCTCGTCAGGAAGTCGGCCGGCTGCTCGGTGGTCGGGATGTACCTCAGCGAAAACTTCCCGCGCTTCACCATGTGCTGCAGCCAGGCCTGTCGCTCCATGTGCTTGAGGTTGCCCGTCAACCCCATGCCCTCAGCGACTGTGATGGCCGACTTGTTGTCCACCCGCAGGACGGTCGGCTTCCCAGCATCCAGCTGCTGGAACTCTGCGAGGAGGAAGCGAAGTCGGCGTCCCTCCTTGCCGGCTTCGACGGCCGCCACGTACTCCGACTCGGTCGATGACAGCGTCGCGCACTTGATGCGCTGGCTCGACCAGGAGACTGCGGCTCCTCCGTAGACGAACACGTAGCCGCCTATGTTCGTCCGGTTCTGCTTGTCGCCGGCGTCGTCGGCGTCCACATAGCCGACCAGCTTCAGCGACTCAGGTCCACCGCCGAACTCCAGGGCGGTGTCACGTGTGTTGGCGAGGTAGGCGAGGCAGCGGTCGACCTCGCGCCAGTGCTGGTCGCTCCTCATCGTGAGGCCGCTCCCCAGCTTGCTGCAGGCGAAGGCGATGTCCGGCCTCGTCGTCGTCGCCGCGAACTGCAGCGAGCCGACCTTCAGCCGGTACTCCTCCTCCTGTCGCTCCTGCGCCTCCTCGTCATCGAAGGTGAGCTCGGCGTAGGCGTCGACCAAAGCCGGCGTCTTCGGAGTACGGCACCTTGCTCCTCGTCGATGAAACGCCTACGCAGCTTGTCGGCGTAGCCTTGCTGGTGCAGCCACAGCTTCCTCGCCGACCTGTCGCGCACGATCTCCAGCCCGAGGTACTTCTGCACCGGCGAGATCTCGCGTAGCTCGAAGGCGGCCTCCAGCAGCTCCTTCAGCTCCTTCAGCATCTCGGCACTACTGCTGGCGGCGAGCAGGTCGTCGACGTAGACCAGCACCCAGCAGGTCACCTTGTCCTCGCCGACCTTGAAGTAGAGGGCCTCGTCAACCTGGCTCTTCTTCCAGCCAGCGCCGACCAGCACATCGTTTAGTGCCAAGTACCACAGCAGCGACGACTGCTTCAGCCCGTAGAGGCTCTTCAGCAGCTTGCACACTCGGCCGGTTCCGTCGTTGAAGTAGTCCGGCTGGTACATGTACAGCACCCGGTCAAGCTTGCTCTGCAGGAAGGCGTTCTTCATGTCGAGCTGCATCAGGTTCAGGTCGAGGACGGCAACGATGCTGAGGAAGATCCTCAGCGTCACGTAGCTGCCCACCGGCGCGAACGTCTCATCGTAGTCGGCGCCATACACCTGCGTGAAGCCCTTCACGACCAACCTCGCCTTCTCACGCTCGACGGTGTCGTCGATGTGGTACTTCGTCGTCAACACCCACCGTATCTTCATGACGTTCACTCCCGGCAGGCGTTCGACCAGCTCCCACGTGCCCATGTTGATGAGGCTGCGGATCTCCTCTTCCATGGCGGCCTTCACCGCCGGGCCCTTCCAGCTGGCCAACGCCTCCTTCACCGTCATCGTCGAGATGTCCCAGCGGTGTTTGGGGTCGGCCAGCATGTCAGGGTCGAGCTCGGGAAACGCCTCATCCTCCTCGGCGCCGTCGTACAGCAAGTCGTCGTCGTCCTCCACGTCGTACACCGTGGTGAAGGCGGCCGGGATGAAGAAGTCGGGAGGCCTCCAAAGTTGACCTGTGTGCCGTGGTCCAGGCTGAACCTCCTCAGCGTTACTGTCAACGGGCTCCTTGTCGCCCAACTGCTCCCCTTCATCTTCACTGGCTCCGCCATCATCGTCGTCCTGCTGCACCTCGGTCGGCGTCCCAACCGATTTCTCCCCTATAGTCAGCTCCCCTGCCGACTGCCAGGTCGCCGACTGCTCCTTGGTCGGCCTCGTCGCTGCCTGCTCCCCTGTCGGCCGCGCCTGCTCAGCCTGCTGCTTCCCCGGCTGCCCCTCTGTCGACGTGGCTTCCAGGTCGACTTGCTGGTTGTCACGTCGGCCACCGGCGATGCTCTTGGTCGGCGCCACAGGCGACGCCCCACTGCTCCCCTCATCGCCGGAGGCCGACGCCGGAGTCAGCCCACGCAGGTCGGCGACGAGGGGAGGGGCAGGAGAGGGGGAGGAAGGGTGGACGACCTCGGCGTCCTCATCAGCAAGCTCACCGACCTCGGCGAGCAGAGGCAGCGTCGCCGCCGAGGTGTCGGTTGGGTGGGTGAGCGGCGTCCTTCTTGACACCGGCCCGTGCCCCAACTTCGACACCTCCAGCGATATGTCCTCGTAAAACACCACGTCCGACGTGGTGACCACCCTGTTGTCGGCGATGTCGAGGAGCTCCCAGCCCTTGCTTGCCTCTGATACGCCGAGGTGAAGGCCCCACTTGGCCTTTGGCTTCAGCTTCCCACCACGCTGCTGCTCGGGGACGAGGAACTGCGCCATGCAGCCCCACACGCGGGCCAGCGACAGGTCGGGCTTCATCCCGGTCACCAGCTGGTGCGGCGTCGTCCCCGACGTAGCCGACCGCTCCAGGCAGTTGCGGACCCAGACGGCCTGCCGCAGAGCGAGGTGCCACCAGTGGTGCTGCACGCCCATGTGCAACAGCATCGTCCGCACCGACTCCACCACCGTCCGCATCTCCCGCTCCGCCATGCCGTTCTGCTGCGGGGTGTAGGGGCAGGTCAGGTCGTGGAGGATCCCCTTGCCGTCCACGAGGGCGGTGAAGTCCTTCCCGAGGAACTCCCCTCCCCGGTCAGAACGCAGCATCAACACCGACTTCTTCGTCTGCCGCTCAACCGTCACCAGCCACTGCTCGAACTCCCGCAGCACGTCGGACTTCCTGGCGACCGGCCTCACCCACACATAGCGGGTCTTGCGGTCCTTCAGCAGCAGGAAGTATAGGCCGCCGTCCTTGGCGGCCACGCGGAACGGCCCACACAGGTCGAGGTGCACAACGGCCAGCACGTCGTCGGCGTCGGAGCCGTGGTCGGGGAAGGTGTGCCTCGCCAGCTTCCCGCCGACGCACGAGACACACGGTGAGTCGGCACCGCCTGGAAGTCCTCGCCGGCCTCCGGCGCCAGCGAGACGGTTGACTCCACCACGCCGACCAGAGAGCATGACGCCGACTAATCATCTCGCCCCTTGCCACCAGCAGAGGAGTCGGCGTCCTTCGCCGAGGTCGATGACTTGGTCGACAGCTTCTCTTTGCGTGGCTGGTTTCCTCCTCGACGAGGACGACGGCTGCCAGACCTCCCGCGGCCTCCCTTGGCGTCGTCGTCGTCGGAGTCACTGCGGTCGGGGCACTCAAAGGAGAGGTGGTCGGGGTCGCCGCACAGCCAGCACTCCCGACGTCGACTTCCTCCTCCTCGACCGCTGTCCTTGGTCGACTTCTTCTTGTCGACTTCCTTGGTCGACTTCGAGCCACTGCTACCACCGCCGCCAGACTGTCCACGCTGCCCCGGTCGACCGCCTTGCTTCGCCGGGGCGACGTAGTTCACCTGCGCCAAGAGCTCTTGGGACCGCTCAGCCTCCTGCATCGCCTCGTCCTGCAGGATGTACGAGGTCAACGTGTCCTCGTTGAGCGTTGCCCGCGTGCTCGGCGCCATCGACAGCCGCTTTAGCAGGTTGTAGCTGCTCGGAAGTCCCTGCATGACATGGGTGACGTACGACGCCGTCGAGTACTCCGCGCCGGCCATCCTGATGGTGGCGAGAATCCGCCGAGCTCGGTTGCAGTAGTCCGTCGCGGTCTCCTGGTCGCCCATACGCAGGTGCGTCAGCTGCCCTTCAAGCTGGGCGATGAACAAGTCGTCGGTGACTTGGTAAGTCGACTCGATGAAGTGCCACGCCCGGTGGCCGGCGTCGATGTGCTCCCTGCACGACTTCAGGGCGATTTGCACGCCCGGCGAGCAGCACCGCGAGATGACCGTGAAGGTCAGCAGCTGCACGGCGCGAAACTCCGCACGCAAAGTTGATCAGCCCGGCCATCTCCAGCTAGGGCTCGATGGCTTCCTTCCAGGTGAGAATGTCGGGTCGACCGACCAGCAGGGGAGTCACCAAGATCCTATCCGGCGTAAACTTGAAGTAGCCGTAGCTCGGTGCAATCCCGCCTGCTGTCACCTAAGTCGCCGACATCGGCAAAGATCCACTTCGCCGACCTCCGACGTCACCCTGCGAGGACCCTGCAGCCGCCGACGACCGCATCCCTCGCGCCCGAACGCCGCCGACTTCATCGGCGTGAATCACACCACGCTGCCTCGACGACGTGCCTCCCGCACTGCTGCCGACTTGGTCACCACCGGCGTTGACGCCCACGTCAACGCCGACCTCGGTGTTCACTGGTCGAGGAGATGCAGGCCGAGAAGGATGCTCCGTCGCCCACACGGAACGGATGCCAGCCTCGACGACCGCCCAAGGCAGGTCGCCATACTCGTTAGCCTCATGGCGTCTCCTCGCGTTCTCCAGCCGTGCCTCCAGGGTGTCCACCACCCCCGTGTCACCTACGGCGCCTACCATGGTGACTACCGCACAGCTGCCGGCCTACGAACAACTTAGGTAAGGTGCAACTAAGTCGACTAGACTGAAAGGTAAGTCGTGTGCCGTCCACGCTCACCGCACCATGCGGAGATAACTACTACAATGGGAGCTAGACTACGGGCTAGGCACGGGTGTTCGCGTGATCTCTGTGTTCCTTGTTCCTTAGTCGTTTTCCTAGTGCACATACTGCTTGCTAGTTCACGGGGAAATTTGGCAAGAGTTTCACTATAGAAAGTTGACAACAGTGGTACAATGAAGTTGGCAAGGTAGGACTACATCAGAGCTAGCATGCAAGCAAGTCTACTGCCAGCGCAGCACGGTCGACCACGTGCCAGCACGACTTGGTCGACCGCGCTCCAGCAGTGTAGAGCCGCGGCTTGCCAACGCTACAAGTCGACGGCATGCCAGCGTTGCAGGTTGACGGCGTGCCAACGTTGCTCCCGCAGGACAGCAGCGCACCTGCTTCGCAGGTGCTCGCAGATGATTGGCGTGCAGTGCCCCGTCACCTGCACAGCGCACACACCACGTCAACTTCGTGCTGACGACTGCTTCTGATCAGCCATGTCGACCTCGGGATACCACCACCGAGGTCGTCCTCGCCAACGTCGCCTGGGCGACCGTCGCGTGCCTCCGCAGAACCTCGTCACCCAGGTAACCTGGTCGACCGGGCAACCAGGTCGACCAGGAGCTCCTGTATGTACCCGTCGACCTCCCAAGTCGACGGCCACCTCCAGTCGACCTCCCCAGGTCGACCACTACCCCCTGGTCGACCAGCTCCAGGTCGACGTCACTCCTGGTCGACCAGCTCCTCGTCGACCAGCGCAGTTGCCAGCCGACCCCAAAGTCGGCTACACGAAGTCGGCGTCACCAAGTTGACGCCCTGCTACTCGACGCCCAGCAGCTCGGCGTCCTGAATCCTTCTGTCGTGGTCGACGTCGGCCCCTCCTTCGTCGACCACCATGTTCGGTCAACCCCAGGTCGACATCATGCCTGGTCGACCAGCCACCAAGTCGACCAGCAGGCCTGGTCGACCAACCAAGTCGACCAGCAGGTCTGGTCGACCAACCAAGTCGACCAGAAGTAACCAGGCTGACCAGAAGTCCAGGTCGACTAACCAGGTCGACCAGTAGGTCTGGTCGACCAACCAGGTCGACCAGAAGGGCACACTGTCCGCCGACCATCCAAGTCGGCTACCCCAAGTTGGCGTCACCAAGTCGACGCCCTCCGCAGGTCGACTTCCCAGGTCGACCTCCCTGAAGTCGGCGCCATCCTGAAGTCGGCGCCCATGCAGTGGCACCCGTGCAGGTCGACTTCCTCGTCGATCGGCTCGCTCACTACTGCAGGTCGGCTGCGCCCCTACGCCCGACCACGAAGTCGGCTCCGCCCAAGCGAGGACGGGGCCAACACACAACTCCCGTTAATAGTTGTAGCGCCGTTGAGTGTGGAAAGCGAACTCAGGTACTGACGTTTTCCTCTTGTGCCTTTCTTCTTGCAGGTCCATGTCTTGTTGCTCGGCGTGAATTTCGGCGTAGAGTGCTGCTTCTGATATTTTTCCGTGGGCTCGGAGTATGGCGCGAGTGGACCGCCAATGAGGACCAAGACCGCCGATGACGACTATGACGAAGGCGTCTTCCGATATCGACCCTCCGCATCGAAGGAGTTTGTCGCGCAACTCGCGACAGCGACTGATATACACCATCCCTTTTTCGCCCGGTTTCATTTCGACTGTTGTCAATTGCGCCATTAACCGACCCTGATACAGGTTCTTCAGGTGTTGTACGCGAGCTCGGCGGAGTCTCGTATCCCCGGTAAGACCGAATGTTCTGCTGCTGATTCGGAGTGATGTTTCTCAGCAGGATTGTATAAGCCATTATTGACTGATACGTGTACTGCTGTTTGTCGTATTGCGTGCCGTGTGTTGGATATGGCAGGGACCCGTCGAAGAAGCCAAGTATCTGCGCGCCTTCCATCATCAGCTCGAATTCGAACGACCAGGTGAAGAAGTCCTTTCCGTCGAATGGTCTTGATGTCTGCAATTTTAAGATGTACGCGAATTGCGACTGAACTTGAAGTGCGTCCAGTGCTTTCTCTTGTCCAGACGAAGGCTGCGGATGCGGCATGAAGCTGATGGAGCCGCGTTGAGGCTCGTACGGAGCAAAGGTAGGCTGCTGCTGTTGATTTTCGAGCGCGTAGGATGAGCCATCGAGACTCATAGGTGTCACGTCGTTATTGTTGTTGCTGTTGTTTGACTGCGCAGGTGCCGATTGCTGGTGTTGCTCATAGAAGGACATGAAGGAGAAGAATTTCTCCATCATGCTTGGGTCGAAGTCTGCAGGTTGATTCGCTGGAGTCTTTGTGGACCCTTCTGCTGGTCTTGTTGCCGTACCCTCCTCTGTCTGTAGGCCAGAGGCAGGAGGTGGAGTAGGAGTAGTGCAGGAAGAACCATTAGAGGAACTCCTTTCCTTCTGAGTAGCCATGCCTTCTGATGTTGTAGGTGTCTTCATAGTGGAATCTGTCCTGGTAGTTCTCATACCATGTTGGGCTGAGAAAAGCCCTTAGGATCTTTGCAAGACTAAACTCCTACAGTAGTAGGACTGATGTAATAGCGGAAGCGTTTTAATGAGTATTGTTGAACCACCTTGCGCTAGTATGTGAGGGCAAAGTAGATTGATTAAAGCAAGGAGATACAAGGTTTTAATAAGAGTACAAGGAATATGAAGAGATATAACTAATAACTGCTTACTGTTGCTGTTGCGATTCGATACAGTGACGACTCGGGCAACTGCTCAATAACGAGTCAGTTGTTTGTCCTTGCTGTCGCGCTGTACTTGTCAGGTCAAAGGTCGCTGACCTTTGACTTTCGCGTAACCTCCAGCAGTTGCTCAACCTCTGAGGGTTGACTCGCCGATGCCTCGTTACATTACGCTTCGTTTACGACTTAGCGTTTCGACACGACAGATGCGCTTAAATTACTTGTTTCCAACATGAGTTACAGGTAGTAGGACGAAGAGTTCCGTGACTGTTCGCATGACAGAATGTAAGTGCTAATTCATAGAGAACAAGTACATATATTATAGGTACTTTGCTATACTATATATTTCTTGTACCTTCTCGTTATAATCAGATTTTGTTCTTACACTCAATCAGAACAGGGTTTCAAGCCTTCCGCTGCATTAATTTATTAGGACTAGATTCTAAAAGATAATGAAATCTTCTACTCAGCGCAACGTGGTCTCAGGGCAGGAAAGTTTATGATTTCCTAATGTTTTATTGAAGTTTTGATTGCTATATACTCGTGGTACCCTCTTAGATTTTGAGTGTTAGACGGTGTTAATATAATCGTCGTATATTGCGAACGGTGCAGTGTCACCGCTTCGCATTCCCCCATCAATAACTGCATCCGCATCGCACCGCATCATTCTGTAGCAGCAACGATCCAGCCACCATTCATCAACGGCTTCGTGGATCTCCTGCTGCTGGGAAACTCGTCCTCGTCGCGCCGCATCGGCGCTCGGCATCTCGTCGCTCTCCTCCCCGCGGAGCCGTTCTCTCCCTCGTGTTTGGTAGATCCAGCCACCTCCTTTCTTCGCATCGCCATTCTTAGCATCGCCACTCTCAGCATCGCTATCCGTGACTCGCGTGCGGCAGCAGCATGGATTCCCGGCTCGCGCTCTTCGCGCTTCTCCTCGCCGCCGTCCTTGTCTCAGGTGACCTCGTATTACCTTCACCTACCCGCCGCGCCCCCCTCTCAAGCTCACCTATCTGCGCGCCCCCCCCTTTCGTTCTATGCGCGACCGTCCTTCTCCGCGTCTGAACGCCCCTCTATATCCTTGTCTGTGTGCGTCTGAACGCCCCTCCCCATGCTGGTCTGCGTGCGAGCGTGCGTGGCAGCGAGCGCCAAGGTGGAGAAGGACGTCAAGCAGCTGCAGATCGGCGTCAAGGTGAGCGCCATGCCGTCAAGGTGAGCGCCATGCCGTCAAGGTGAGCGCCATGCCGTCAAGGTGAGCGCCCCGCCCTCTTGCCCTTACCTTCGATGCCTCCCGCTCTGCGTTGCAACCATCCATCTTCATGCGCTTTCTCATGTCTTCTCTTCTCCTTCTCTTCACCACGCTCCACTCACTCTTCTCCTCTTCCCGTCTTCCCCCTAACCCCTATGCGCCCATCGCATGCTGCGCTCCCCTCACGTGCTGTGCGCGCCCTGCCCCTGGTCCCCCTTTGCGCAGTTCAAGCCGGAGACATGCCACACCAAGGCGCGCAACCTCGACACTGTCAGGGTTCACTACAAGGTATCCTCGATACAGTCACGAATCACTACAAGGTATCCTCGATACAGTCACGAATCACTACAAGGTATCCTCGATACAGTCACGAATCACTACAAGGTATCCTCGATACAGTCACGAATCACTACAAGTTATCTTCGATACAGTCATGATTCGCTACAAGGTATTATCGATGTGAGGAGTTGGGAGATTCAAGGCACCCCATGGATGGACCCCAGTACTCTGCACGCCCTGCCACCTCGCTTCCCACTTGCCTCGTCTTCCCATATCCCCTCTCCACCGCTCAGCTCACTCCCCACCGCTCAGCTCACTCCCCACCGCTCAGCTCACTCCCCACCGCTCAGCTCACTCCCCACCGCTCAGCTCACTCCCCACCGCTCAGCTCACTCCCCACCGCTCAGCTCACTCCCCACCGCTCAGCTCACTCCCCACCGCTCAGCTCACTCCCCACCGCTCAGCTCACTCCCCACCGCTCAGCTCACTCCCCACCGCTCAGCTCACTCCCCACCGCTCAGCTCACTCCCCACCGCTCAGCTCACTCCCCACCGCTCAGCTCACTCCCCACCGCTCAGCTCACTCCCCACCGCTCAGCTCACTCCCCACCGCTCAGCTCACTCCCCACCGCTCAGCTCACTCCCCACCGCTCAGCTCACTCCCCACCGCTCAGCTCACTCCCCACCGCTCAGCTCACTCCCCACCGCTCAGCTCACTCCCCACCGCTCAGCTCACTCCCCACCGCTCAGCTCACTCCCCACCGCTCAGCTCACTCCCCACCGCTCAGCTCACTCCCCACCGCTCAGCTCACTCCCCACCGCTCAGCTCACTCCCCACCGCTCAGCTCACTCCCCACCGCTCAGCTCACTCCCCACCGCTCAGCTCACTCCCCACCGCTCAGCTCACTCCCCACCGCTCAGCTCACTCCCCACCGCTCAGCTCACTCCCCACCGCTCAGCTCACTCCCCACCGCTCAGCTCACTCCCCACCGCTCAGCTCACTCCCCACCGCTCAGCTCACTCCCCACCGCTCAGCTCACTCCCCACCGCTCAGCTCACTCCCCACCGCTCAGCTCACTCCCCACCGCTCAGCTCACTCCCCACCGCTCAGCTCACTCCCCACCGCTCAGCTCACTCCCCACCGCTCAGCTCACTCCCCACCGCTCAGCTCACTCCCCACCGCTCAGCTCACTCCCCACCGCTCAGCTCACTCCCCACCGCTCAGCTCACTCCCCACCGCTCAGCTCACTCCCCACCGCTCAGCTCACTCCCCACCGCTCAGCTCACTCCCCACCGCTCAGCTCACTCCCCACCGCTCAGCTCACTCCCCACCGCTCAGCTCACTCCCCACCGCTCAGCTCACTCCCCACCGCTCAGCTCACTCCCCACCGCTCAGCTCACTCCCCACCGCTCAGCTCACTCCCCACCGCTCAGCTCACTCCCCACCGCTCAGCTCACTCCCCACCGCTCAGCTCACTCCCCACCGCTCAGCTCACTCCCCACCGCTCAGCTCACTCCCCACCGCTCAGCTCACTCCCCACCGCTCAGCTCACTCCCCACCGCTCAGCTCACTCCCCACCGCTCAGCTCACTCCCCACCGCTCAGCTCACTCCCCACCGCTCAGCTCACTCCCCACCGCTCAGCTCACTCCCCACCGCTCAGCTCACTCCCCACCGCTCAGCTCACTCCCCACCGCTCAGCTCACTCCCCACCGCTCAGCTCACTCCCCACCGCTCAGCTCACTCCCCACCGCTCAGCTCACTCCCCACCGCTCAGCTCACTCCCCACCGCTCAGCTCACTCCCCACCGCTCAGCTCACTCCCCACCGCTCAGCTCACTCCCCACCGCTCAGCTCACTCCCCACCGCTCAGCTCACTCCCCACCGCTCAGCTCACTCCCCACCGCTCAGCTCACTCCCCACCGCTCAGCTCACTCCCCACCGCTCAGCTCACTCCCCACCGCTCAGCTCACTCCCCACCGCTCAGCTCACTCCCCACCGCTCAGCTCACTCCCCACCGCTCAGCTCACTCCCCACCGCTCAGCTCACTCCCCACCGCTCAGCTCACTCCCCACCGCTCAGCTCACTCCCCACCGCTCAGCTCACTCCCCACCGCTCAGCTCACTCCCCACCGCTCAGCTCACTCCCCACCGCTCAGCTCACTCCCCACCGCTCAGCTCACTCCCCACCGCTCAGCTCACTCCCCACCGCTCAGCTCACTCCCCACCGCTCAGCTCACTCCCCACCGCTCAGCTCACTCCCCACCGCTCAGCTCACTCCCCACCGCTCAGCTCACTCCCCACCGCTCAGCTCACTCCCCACCGCTCAGCTCACTCCCCACCGCTCAGCTCACTCCCCACCGCTCAGCTCACTCCCCACCGCTCAGCTCACTCCCCACCGCTCAGCTCACTCCCCACCGCTCAGCTCACTCCCCACCGCTCAGCTCACTCCCCACCGCTCAGCTCACTCCCCACCGCTCAGCTCACTCCCCACCGCTCAGCTCACTCCCCACCGCTCAGCTCACTCCCCACCGCTCAGCTCACTCCCCACCGCTCAGCTCACTCCCCACCGCTCAGCTCACTCCCCACCGCTCAGCTCACTCCCCACCGCTCAGCTCACTCCCCACCGCTCAGCTCACTCCCCACCGCTCAGCTCACTCCCCACCGCTCAGCTCACTCCCCACCGCTCAGCTCACTCCCCACCGCTCAGCTCACTCCCCACCGCTCAGCTCACTCCCCACCGCTCAGCTCACTCCCCACCGCTCAGCTCACTCCCCACCGCTCAGCTCACTCCCCACCGCTCAGCTCACTCCCCACCGCTCAGCTCACTCCCCACCGCTCAGCTCACTCCCCACCGCTCAGCTCACTCCCCACCGCTCAGCTCACTCCCCACCGCTCAGCTCACTCCCCACCGCTCAGCTCACTCCCCACCGCTCAGCTCACTCCCCACCGCTCAGCTCACTCCCCACCGCTCAGCTCACTCCCCACCGCTCAGCTCACTCCCCACCGCTCAGCTCACTCCCCACCGCTCAGCTCACTCCCCACCGCTCAGCTCACTCCCCACCGCTCAGCTCACTCCCCACCGCTCAGCTCACTCCCCACCGCTCAGCTCACTCCCCACCGCTCAGCTCACTCCCCACCGCTCAGCTCACTCCCCACCGCTCAGCTCACTCCCCACCGCTCAGCTCACTCCCCACCGCTCAGCTCACTCCCCACCGCTCAGCTCACTCCCCACCGCTCAGCTCACTCCCCACCGCTCAGCTCACTCCCCACCGCTCAGCTCACTCCCCACCGCTCAGCTCACTCCCCACCGCTCAGCTCACTCCCCACCGCTCAGCTCACTCCCCACCGCTCAGCTCACTCCCCACCGCTCAGCTCACTCCCCACCGCTCAGCTCACTCCCCACCGCTCAGCTCACTCCCCACCGCTCAGCTCACTCCCCACCGCTCAGCTCACTCCCCACCGCTCAGCTCACTCCCCACCGCTCAGCTCACTCCCCACCGCTCAGCTCACTCCCCACCGCTCAGCTCACTCCCCACCGCTCAGCTCACTCCCCACCGCTCAGCTCACTCCCCACCGCTCAGCTCACTCCCCACCGCTCAGCTCACTCCCCACCGCTCAGCTCACTCCCCACCGCTCAGCTCACTCCCCACCGCTCAGCTCACTCCCCACCGCTCAGCTCACTCCCCACCGCTCAGCTCACTCCCCACCGCTCAGCTCACTCCCCACCGCTCAGCTCACTCCCCACCGCTCAGCTCACTCCCCACCGCTCAGCTCACTCCCCACCGCTCAGCTCACTCCCCACCGCTCAGCTCACTCCCCACCGCTCAGCTCACTCCCCACCGCTCAGCTCACTCCCCACCGCTCAGCTCACTCCCCACCGCTCAGCTCACTCCCCACCGCTCAGCTCACTCCCCACCGCTCAGCTCACTCCCCACCGCTCAGCTCACTCCCCACCGCTCAGCTCACTCCCCACCGCTCTCACACCCCCGCCACTGCTCACCACTCCCACCGCTCCCCATTTCCCGCTCCCCGCTCAGCTCCTCCCCCCTCCCCCCCCCCCCCCCCCCCCCCCCCCCCCCCCCCCCCCCCCCCCCCCCCCAGGGCATGCTGGTGGATGGCAGCGTGTTTGACTCGAGCTACGAGCGCGGCGACCCGCTGCAGTTCCGCCTGGGACAGGGCAACGTGATCAAGGGTGGGTGAGGGGGGCAGGGCAACGTGATCAAGGGTGGGTGAGGGGGGCAGGGCAACGTGATCAAGGGTGGGTGAGGCTCTGTTAAGCCTTTAACTTCACCGCATGCACACGCTGGCATGTTCCCATCTACTGTGGAAGGGAAAAGTTGCGCTAGGATGTGCCCAAGATCCCTCTAGTGCACATGTGCCCTTTCAACCGCCTCTCCCATTCACCGACACCCATCTCCTGTGATTCTCCACCCCTATCGTCCTGGGAGCAGGGTGGGACATAGGCATTCTGGGCATGTGTGTGGGCGAGAAGCGCAAGCTCAAGATCCCGCCGCACATGGGGTACGGCGAGTCGGGCTCGCCACCCAAGATCCCCGGTATGCATGCGACCACGCCCTCTCCGCTGTCTCTGCTCACCATGCTGCTCCTCCCCTACATGCTTGCTGCTCCTGCCCTATATGCTGCTCCTCCCCTACATGCTTGCTGCTCCTCCCCTATATGCTGCTCCTCCCCTACATGCTTGCTGCTCCTCCCCTATATGCTGCTCCTCCCCTACATGCTTGCTGCTCCTCCCCTATATGCTGCTCCTCCCCTACATGCTTGCTGCTCCTCCCCTATATGCTGCTCCTCCCCTACATGCTTGCTGCTCCTCCCCTATATGCTGCTCCTCCCCTACATGCCTCCTGCCACCTCCCTCGCACTCCCTCTTGCCTTTGCCCTGCATACCTCCTCTCGCAGTGCCTCACAGCTACTCTCCCCTGGCCCACCACCTCTTGCCCACCGTCTCACCACCTTGCCTCCCCCTCAATGCTCATATCCTCGGCTCTTTGAAACAGTGTCGCCAGTGCCCTGCGGCATCACTTGCTTCTCGCTTTGCACTCTTGCCCAACGCTCGCCCATCCCTCGCCCCTGGTTGTCTTGCTTAGCGTTCACACCCAAAGCGCCATCGCAAGCACACTTCAAAAGAATGGTCTACCCCGTCCCCCCTCCCCTCCCTCCTCCCTGCGCTGCTTGCCACCCCTTTCACTTCCCCTCTCCCTGCCTGCCCGCCATGCGCCATGGGATGCTTCACAGGCGGGGCGACGCTCATCTTTGAGACGGAGCTGGTGGAGATCGTGGGGGCCAAGCCTGATGACGACGAGCTCTGACGTGCGCAAGGAATCTCGGCACCAGCATTGCCTTCCACCACTTGACATGTGTTGCGACGGGAACGCTGCTGCCGCATGCTTTGTGCATATCACGGCCGTTTAGGTGGTGTCTTATGTATTCCCATTGATGTTGGGAGTTTTGGCTGAGGTAGCACCGCTCTGCACTGGACTGGGATCTTGTTTACCTTTTGTGCAATGACATTTTCACAATTGCTCCATGTTGCAAGAATCACACAATAATGGCAATGCTAGAATTGCCTCACTATCGTGCAGAGAATTCCATTAAGCACCAGTGCATAATGTCATAAGCCAACTAGAATACTGTTCTGTACATTGCTGCTCTCTGCATCAACCACATAGACATCCGGCAAGCAACCTACTGAGATTTCTTGATCTTGCGAGAACGCGGCGAAGGAGCGACACGAGAGAGGGTGTTGAGGAAGGTGTAGACAGAGAAGAGCACAAAGAGCCAGCGGAACCTGCCAGCCGGGCCACGGGGCAATGGAGGGGGATGCGGGCGATGAGGAGGTTGGGGGGCAGCGGTGCCATGCACGTGTGGGGGAGGGTGTCCATTGATCCGTTACGTAATACAATGTTACAATGTAGCACAATCACGCAAGTAAAGTGAGTGGGAATGGGAAGAGAAAAAGAAGGAAGGGAATAGGGGGAAGATGGTAGTAGGAAGACCCCAAGGGTGGTGGTGAGGCTGGTGGTGAGACCCCAAGGGTATAGGGCAGGAGCGAGTGGGCCACACTGGATGGTGCAGTGAGGTGGCAGGTGGGTGAAGCCTGCAGGGGGAAAAGAAGGTGCCTTGCTCTCAGAAGGTGCCTTGCTCTCAGAAGGTGCCTTGCTCTCAGAAGGTGCCTTGCTCTCAGAAGGTGCCTTGCTCTCAGAAGGTGCCTTGCTCTCAGAAGGTGCCTTGCTCTCAGAAGGTGCCTTGCTCTCAGAAGGTGCCTTGCTCTCAGAAGGTGCCTTGCTCTCAGAAGCATCACACACCAAACGAACTGGGAGCGATGGGCCCGCATTGCCCGCACGCTTGGCAGCATGCTCGGGCAGATGAAATATATCCTGCTGCCCGATGTGCTGAGGTGTCGTGTGATGAGGAAATGCGTCCATATGATGAGCACCCCCAGCAGCCCCAGGAACTTCACATGCAGCCATGCACTGTTCTGCAGGGGGGAGGTGGCATGAATAGGGGGTGGAGATGCATGGGGGAATGAATTGTGGGAGGGGGGGCATGAATAGGAAAGGGCATGATGCGGTGAGCGGACGGAGGGATCGAAGGTGGATGGACACTGACATGAAGGAGACACGGATAAGCTCGAGAACTATCAGCCCCTCACCTTATTGCTCTCAACCGGAAGGAGATGGACAAGGAAGGTGGAAGGTGGAGGAAGGTGGAGGACGGTGGAGGAAGGTGGATGGAGATGGATGAATGTGATGGAGATGTATGAAGAAGAGAGAGAAAAATGAACGAAGGGGAACGAAAGATATGGGAGTGAAAGCATGCGGCAAGAAATGAAGGGGTGTAAATGGAAGGGAGTGAGAGGAATGAGAGTGAAAGGAAGAGGAGTGAAAGAAGGGTGTAAGAGGAACAAAAACGAAAAGAAGGGGAGTGAGAGGGATGGGAGTTAAAGGAAGGGGAGTGAACATAAGGGGAGTGAAAGGAAGGAGAAAGAAAGGAAGGGATGGATGGACGGCGGATTGAAATGGAAGGAGCATGGTGGAAGGGGGGAGAGCAGAGTGGAGGCATGGCAGAGCCACTACCGTGACTGCCTGCCCCACTCACCAGCTGCCCCACTCACCAGCTGCCCCACTCACCAGCTGCCCCACTCACCAGCTGCCCCACTCACCAGCTGCCCCACTCACCAGCTGCCCCACTCACCAGCTGCCCCACTCACCAGCTGCCCCACTCACCAGCTGCCCCACTCACCAGCTGCCCCACTCACCAGCTGCCCCACTCACCAGCTGCCCCACTCACCAGCTGCCCCACTCACCAGCTGCCCCACTCACCAGCTGCCCCACTCACCAGCTGCCCCACTCACCAGCTGCCCCACTCACCAGCTGCCCCACTCACCAGCTGCCACACTCACCAGCTGCCCCACTCACCAGCTGCCCCACTCACCAGCTGCCCCACTCACCAGCTGCCCCACTCACCAGCTGCCCCACTCACCAGCTGCCCCACTCACCAGCTGCCCCACTCACCAGCTGCCCCACTCACCAGCTGCCCCACTCACCAGCTGCCCCACTCACCAGCTGCCCCACTCACCAGCTGCCCCACTCACCAGCTGCCCCACTCACCAGCTGCCACACTCACCAGCTGCCCCACTCACCAGCTGCCCCACTCACCAGCTGCCACACGGGGACTGTCAGCGACCCATTGTCAACCATGGTGCTGGAGAGACGGGGCGTTGGGGCGCAGGGGGTAGGGAGGGGCAAGGATGAACAGCAGGTGAGGCGAGGAGCTTGGCACATGCGAACAGCTGGCAGGGTGACAGCTGGCAAAGATACAGTGGGCAGTGAGATGCAGTTGCAACACAGAAAGCCGGGCCGCACATATTGACCAAGAGCGCAGGGAGCGGTTCAGTGCAGTGCAGTGCAGCTTCTTCGGGGTGCATGCTCAACCCAGATCAACTTACGGCTCGAGTTTCATCCACACATTCCCCATTCGTTTGCACTCACTGCCCACTCCTATGCGGCACCCCCCTGCAATGATTTTTCCCAATCCAACCCCTCTGGAGGAGCACCCAAGCGCTCTTCCAGCAAAAGATTTAGGTCAGGAGCTGGACTGCCAAATGCCCCTCACATGGGCCGGGGTGTGGAGAGGCGCGAGAAGCAGCAGCTGCATACTTTGATGACGCGTGCGGTGTTTGAGCAAAGCAGCACACACACACCAGGATTTCACAAAGCAACTGATACCTCAAAGCATGGAACGTCTGAGAGCACAGAGCCCCAGCGAGCACAGCGCACCTGAGAGCATGGCTGATGGCGCGGTGGTTGGGATGGCCGGACACACCCCAGGCGTCGAATGTGAGGAGCTGTGCGGCAGTCAATGCGGGGAATGACGGCAGGGGAACGAGGGGAATGAGAGGGCTGGAAGGCTCCCCACGCGTGCAAGGAGAGCATCTGATGGGCAGATGGGAGGATGGGAAGAGCGGGTTGTGCGCGCAGGGCAGAGAGCTCAGAGCAGAGGGAAGAATGCATACCTCATATCCCATCCCCCATCCCCCCTCCCCCATCAAACCCTAGAACCCATCCCTCACATCCCATCATTGCTCCCACCGTTTGTATTCGGTGCCTTTTCACAAAGTCAGTGACCAAGCCGGCCATCACATCCGACGGCCAGGATTGGTCCATGCCATCCTGCAGATCAACGGTGCAGGGAGAGGGGGGGAGTGAGGGTGCAGAAGAATGATTGGCGGATGGCTGTTCCTGCAATGCCGACGGACATGCACTCTGCACTCCCATTTGCCCAGCCCGCTTCCTTCTGTCCTGCTCGCCTCCTCTCCTCGCCTATGTCAGTTCTGCCCCCATGCATCTCTGCCCCCATGCATCTCTGCCCCCATGCACCGCCCTGGTTCACCCCATATTACCTTCACGCGCACCTCATCACCCCCACTCGCCCTTCACCGCTCTGAACCGCACCTGCAGCTGCGGATGCTCCACCACCTCAACACAGTGCTGGGCTATCTGAGCGCCGGAGAGAGGTCGGGGAAAGGGGGTCAGACGGGTTGGAGTGGGGGTGATGTGAGGGGGGTGATGTGAGGGGGTGGGGTGGGGTGAGGGGGGGTTGGGATGAGGGGCGGGGTGGGGTGAGGGGGCGACTGTAGGGGAGGAGGGCGCCGGAGCGAGCGTGAGGCCAGAGAAGCAAAGGGAGACGATGGGCTTCTAACCCAAGCCTCTCTCCTCCCCAAGATTCTCCCTACCCCGAGCCTGTCCATTCCCCGAACCTCTCTCCCAGCCTAACTCTACCCCAAGCCTGTCTCTACCCCGAGGGTCGCCGCTGCTGCCTTCAGCTCCGCCCTGCGCGTGCTGCCCAGCCCCTCCGCGTTGCCTGCCAGGACCAGTTGGTGAGGCGCGGAGGGAGGGAGAGGGGGGAAGAATGTTGAGATTCGGAACACGAAGGGGATGCGATGCCTCGTTGCAAAGAGGGGACGGGGGTAGACCGCAAGCAGTTGGGCGTGTGATCTGATTCGCAAGCAGAAGGGGATGCGTGAGAGAATAGGGGTTGGCTCGGCACAGAGGAGAGTCAACGGCAGAGAGGAGAAGCACGGCGGGTCGTGGGGCACCTGAGGAGAGACAAAGGATGTGCAAGGCGCAGCGGGCGCCGTGTTGCGTGGAGTCAGCTGGTCGCGCAGCGGACGAGACGAGGTGCCCCACCCCGGAGGGCCGCGCGACGAGCGCGCGCAGCGTGGGCACGAAGAACCTGCGCGCGCGGGGGGGGGTGGCGGACGGAATGGGGGAGCGCAGGAGAGAGCGAAAGAGAGGAGGGTAGTGGAGGAGAGTGGAGAGGAGGACGGAAGTAATATGCGGAGTTGAGAATAAGGAGGGCGGATGGTGCGGAGAGACGCAGTAGCAGCGCGCGGCTACGGCGGCGGGAGCGGCGGATGATCGCGGCGGGCGAGGATGGAGGAGACGAGGCGAGGCTAGGCGAGGCGATGCGGGGAGGCGGAGAGGCGGAGAGGCGGAGAGGCGGAGAGGCGGAGAGGCGGGGAGGCGGGGAGGCGGGGAGGCGGGGAGGCGGGGAGGCGGGGTGGCGGGGAGGCGGGGAGGCGGGGAGGCGGGGAGGCGGGGAGGCGGGGCGCACATGGACTCGTCGTCGGGGTGCGCGATGACGAGCCCCGCCGCCACCTCCTCGCAACCCGCCACGCCACCGTCTCCCTGCCTCCCCGCATCCCGCACTGTATCGCCGCTCGCCATGGCGGGTGGAGGAGTCGGTGTTGAAGGTGGTTAGCTAACCACGACCTAGGGCGACCTACATCGACCTATGAAGGACCTACCCTGACGAGATGAGACTAAGGGAAAGAAATGACCTAAGAAGAAGAGAAGCTACCTATGCTGGGGCGGTGGAAGAAGAAACACGGCAGAGACTAGACCTGCGATGGGAAATGAAGAGAAGCGGGGGAAGCGTGTGGAAGTGGAGAAGAAAACGGCTGAAGTATCGAGATTTCAAGTGACGTGATGAAAGTCATGCCGGGTCCAAGGCGCGTCTAAGGAAGTCTGAAATTCAAACTCAAGGCGCGTTCGATGCATTATTGGGTTTGGAAATTGAGCCGAGTACAACTCAGCTAGAAATTGGGGGCGGCGCGAGGGCGAAATCAGAAATCCTTTTGCTTATAACTTGCTTTGTGTTTTCTGTTTTTGTATGCCTTCTTCAATGAAATCACTTCAACTTTCTGCCTTGATGTTTTCCAGCAAATTCTTTCACAGAGTCAAGGCCAGAGCTTCTCATGCATGCTACTCAGACTCTAAATAGTCGGCATAGTCTAGCCTAAAGGCTGCGCACGTACAAGAGCTGGTATCAGAGCCTTCACTGATGGGGACAAGGCACACATGGGTGACAGAGCTAAAGGATAAGGCAGAGGTGTTTCCTAGCTTCGTGACTTGGATGGCGGAAGCGGAGCGACAAAGTGGGAAGGTGTTGAAAATTTTGAGGACAGATAATGGTGGGGAGTTTACCGGGGACCTGTTTAACAAGTTTCTACAGAGCAAGGGCATCCGACGGCAGCTGACTGTACCCTACACTCCACAGCATAATAGCATAGAGGAGCGGGTGAATCGTTCTTTACTGGATAGTGTGCGGAGCATGCTGGCCGACAGTGGGCTGCCACTGAACTTCTGGGGTGATGCATTGGCAATGGCTTGCTGGTCTAAGAACCGCCTACCTACCAAGGGACTTCGGGCGGATATGACCCCCCATGAGGCCTTCTATGGCAGGAAGCCGAATTTGGGGCTTGCACGCGTGTGGTGGAGTATGGTACAATACAGGGAGCCTGCTGGTCCGGATCATAAGTTGCTGCCAAGGACTCAATGGGGGATCAATCTTGGTACCTGCCCAGTGAGCAAGGGGTGGGTGATCAAGGATGTGGTTTCGGGGAAGGTCACAATCACCCGGGATGTTGTCTTCTACGAGGAGGTGAACTACATGCAGTGGAAGGGAGTAGAGAAAGGGATTGCAGCAGTAGGGACAACAACTGCACCAGGCAAGGTGGAAGAACTTTTGGAAGAAAAGGAGAGTGAGGGAGTTGGTGTTGAAGGAGATGAGGAGATAGAAGATGTGGAACGGGCAGATTTAGTTGATTGGGTGTGGGAGAAGGCTCCAACCACGGAAGCGGATGAAAGCCAGGGAGTGGAGACAGCAGGGGAGCAGCCAAGCAAAGAAGTAGCTGAGGATGGCATTGATGAAGTGGCTGGGGAAGGGCAAGATGAATCAGCAGCTGAAGGAAATAGCGACCCCTGGAAGCTCCTAAAGAGTGGTGACAACCAGGCAGCAGAGAAGGAGATAAAAGAGTTACTTGAGGTGTTAGAATCTAGCAGCAGGAATGTGTGAACTAGCAGGATGCAGGAGTACAAGTAGTAAACCCTAATTTGGTTGTACCCCATATGGGCTACCCCACTACAGCCTAGACAATATGCAGCACATACAGTTTGACACACCCCCATAGGCAAAGTGGGGGAGAACAAGGGGTCACACGACCAGTCAAGAGAAGCAAAACAAGCTCAGGGTGGATCACAACGTCACCACGCATTCTGAGCACAAGCAAAGGGCCACAAGGCCAGTTCACATGCAGAGATATATATGCAGCAATAACAGTACAATGATGGCTACCTAGCAAGAGCCAGCATGCAGGTATATATATAGATCACAGTACAAGCAGAGACTACAGCAAGTGTGGAAACGTAGGCACAAGGCCCAACAGAGTACAAAAGCGCTGATGATCACCAGACGGAAGTGCCTTGGTGAATATATTAGCAGTGTTGGCCCGAGTGGCCACGTGGCGAAGACGAAGCTGGCCTCGCTGCTGCAACTCTCGAGCCAGGAAGTAACGCAGAGCAATGTGCTTCGTTCTGTGCTCCAGTCTGTGCTCCTCACACAAGGCAATGGCGGCCTTGTTGTCGACGTACAGCACTGGAGGAGAACGAGGCTGCTCTCCCAAGTCAGTCAGCAGGTAGGTGAGCCAACGTAACTCCTGTGCAGCCATGGCGGTGGCGTAGATCTCAGCCTCACAACTGGAGCTGAGAACTGAAGACGAGCGTGTAGAATGCCACGAAACTGAACCAGAGCCAAGGCTGAAGGTGTAACCCTGTGACGACCGCTGAGTAGCCAGGTCGTCAACCCAAGAAGCGTCTGAGTGCCCAGTGAGGACAACTGGGCTCGTCCCTCCAAGCACTAGCCCCATGCCTGATGTGCTGCACAAGTAGCGCAGTACCCTCTTAGCAGCAGCCATGTGCTCAGGTCGGTGCCGACCAGGAGCCACGTAGCGAGCCAGGAGACCAAGAGGGTACGCGAGGTCAGGTCGAGTGCAAGTCATCAGGTACATGAGGCAGCCGACTAGCTCTGGGTAAGGACCACTCGGCTCTACGGACTCGTCCAAAGGTGGAGCTGAGAGCGTGTGACCTGTAGCCAGAGGAGTGGCCTGTGCTGAAGACCAGGTGAAGCCGAAGCGCTGAAGGACCTGCTGCACCATGTGTGACTGAGTCAAGGTGATGGTGCGACGTGCTCTGTCCCGGGTGATCTGCAAGCCAAGGTAGCTGTGCAGCTCACCCAAGTCTGTGCACGTGTGTCTCTTCTGCAGCTCCGACTTCACGTGGGCGAGAGCCTCAGTGTCAGCAGTGGCAAAAACCAAGTCGTCGACGTACACGAGTATGTAGAACGGCGGCAGCGAAGTGTCGGTGCGCAGAAACAGCGACGGGTCAGCAGTAGAAGGCGCGAACCCAAGAGCCGCAAGCGTAGTCCTCAGTGTGTCGTGCCACTCACGTGGCGCCTGGCGGAGACCGTAGACTGGCCGCCGGAGGCTCCACTGGGTACCAGGAGGGAACGACCCAGTGAAGCCCGGGGGGCGGCGCAGCCAGATCTCCTCGTGCAGGCTGCCCTGCAGGAAAGCTGTGCTGAAGTCAAGAGAGTGAAGCTCGTAGTCACGGTGAGCAGCAACGTGCAGCAGCACCCGAAGGGTGGTCATCTTCGGGGTGGGGGAGAAGGTCTGGAAGAAGTCAAATCCCTCTCGCTGACTGAAGCCTCGAGCCACGTAACGCGCCTTGAAGACAGGCGGAGAACCCGGCGGCCGCTTCACCCTGAAAATCCACATGCCACTGACGATGTTCGCCCCAGGTGGGGGAACCTCGTCAACGTAGGTGCCTGTGGACTTCCAGGAAGCCATCTCTGCGTCCATGGCTGCCTGCCACTGAGAGGAGTAGGGACCCTCTATCGCCTCTGCGTAAGAGCGCGGAGTCGGGATGTCTGGTGCATCCGGGTCTCCCTCAGGGGCAAGTAGCGAGGACACAAGATGAGGTAAAGCAGCAGCAAGACACTGGAACTCCTCCTGCCTGTCCTCAAGGACGTCCGTGCTAAGAGCACACTCACCCCCGACGGACGGAGGACAGACAGACTCAGACTCAGCAACAAGACTAGCGGCGTAGTCTAGACGACAGGTAGCAGCAAAGTCAACAAGCTCAGCGACCAAGGCAGACGCAGCAGTAGACTCAAACGACGGGTCAGTGACAATAGTGGCTAGGAGACGCGTGACAGTAGGGTGCTCAGTACGAAACCGGTCAGACTCAGGGTCCGGAACGGCAGGCAGAGAGGACGCAGGAGGAGACGGCAGAGGAACAGGCGGCGGAGCAGAGGAAGGACAACGGACTACGAGGTGTGCGCCGGGGACAGCCGGCTGACGCGAACGAGGAACACGACGACCGGTACGACCAGGACGAACAGGCGAAACAGGACGCGACGCAGGCTCACGACGCTCAGCAGGACTACCAGTCAGCTCAGTGTAAGGAGAAGGAGCAGGCAGCGGTGAGCCAGACTGTAACGGAAGACCAGTAGACGACGGAAGAGTAAGAACCTGACGAAGAACAGAGGCAGACGGCGGCAGAGACGACGGAGACGGCGGAGCGAAGAACAGTCGTGTCGGCGCAGTTGCACCAGTACCAGCAGCTCCAGCAGCTCCAGTGCCTCCAGCAGCTCCAGTACCTCCAGCAGCTCCAGTACCTCCAGCAGCTCCAGAAGCTCCAGGCCCAGAGCCGACACCTCGAGTCCCAGGGTCTCCAACCTCTGTGTCTCCAGCAGCAGCACCCCCAGAACCAGCACCTCCAGTCCCAGGGTCTCCAACCTCAGGGTCTCCAGCAGTAGCACCCCCAGAACCAGCACCTCCAGCCCCAGGGTCTCCAACCTCAGTGTCTCCAGCAGCAGCACCCCCAGAGCCAGCACCTCCAGTCCCAGGGTCTCCAGCCTCAGTGTCTCCAGCACGAGCCCCTCCAGAACCAGCAACTCCAGCACCTCCAGTAGACAAAGGACCAGCACGACTCCGAGCTCCAGCAGCGCGACGCTGACGGCGACCGTACCAGTCCTGCAGCTGCTGTGGGGTGAGAGGCACACGTGGACGAAGGCGGCCACTCCAAGGAGACCGCGCAACAGCAGACTCAGAACCCTCAGCGCCCGCACCCCCAACGGCTCCAGAACCTCCGGTGTCAGTACCCTCAGCACCAGTACCTCCAGCGGCTCCAGAACCTCCAGCGCTAGCACCCTCAGCAGCTCCAGAACCTCCAGCTCCAGCGCCACCAGTACTAGGCCCTCCAGCAGCTCCCGAACCTCCAGCGCCAGCACCCTCAGTAGCTCCAGAACCTCCAGCGTCAGTACCGCCAAGCTCAGCACCCCCAGACCCCTCACACTCAGGCTCAGCACCACCAGGCTCTACACCCTCAAGCTCCGCACCCTCAGGCTCAGTACCCCCAGGCTCAGCACCCCCAGGCTCCGCACCCCCAGGCTCAGCACCCCCAGAAGTAGCACCCCGAGCAGGACCACTCTCAGTAGGACCTGAGTCACCAGTGACCTCAACCGGCGCAGTCAAGGGAGGAGGGTCTACCTGAGAAACACCTGAAGGAGCAGGACCGGGAGCGGGGAGGGGGTCTACCTGGGGAGCACCTGGAGCGAGGAAGAGCGGCGGGGGGGGGAGCGAGGCAGTGCGGTAGGGGAAGAGACGGTAAAAGGGAACCGACTCGTCGAACGTGACGTCCTGAGACGCAAAGACACGGCGCGAGGTGGGGTGGTAAAACTGCCAACCAGGCGCGTCAGGGACAAAGCCAAGGAAGACACAGGGAACAGCGCGGGCGGAGAGCTTGTCCGCGGTGGTATCGCGGACAAAGGCACGAGCACCCCAGACCCGGAAACGCGACGCATCGCCAACCTTCCCCGTCCACAGCAGTGTGGGCGAGGTCTCCGGCAGGGAGACACGGGGCCAGAGGTTGAGCTGATGCGCGGCGTACCGGACCGCAAACGGCCACAGAAAATGGGGGGCAGCCGCATGGATCATGGAGGTACGAGCAACCTCCATGACTAAGCCAATGCGGCGCTCAGCAACCCCATTCTGCTGCGGAGAGGCCGGAAGCGTGAACGACTGGGTGATGCCGTGCTCCGCACAGTAGGCTGCCAAGAGGTTGGAGGAGAACTCACCACCTCTGTCAGAGTGCAGACGCAGGACAGGAAAGTCCGACCGGAACCGCTCGCGGAGCTGGAGACAAACAGCGCGGATCCAGGGGATCAAAACAGCAGGGACATCCGCCTTGCGCTGCAAGGGGAAGACCGTGGTGTAACGCGTGTAGTCGTCGACAACCAGCAGGAAGTACCGCTCGTGGCCCTGTCCCTGGACGCGGGCTGGGCCCCACACGTCCAGGTGGAGCGTCTGCAGTGGAGCCTCTGTGGGAGGAAACGAGGAGGAGTGAGGAGCGGCGCGCTGCCGCCCCTCGACGCAAGGAATGCAGGGCGGCGCAGGCGAGGGAGGGAGGGCAGGCAGAGACCTGGGGAGACCAGAGACCAGGGAGCGAGAGTGCATGCTACGCAGGCGAGGCAAGGAGGGGTGACCAAGGCGGTGGTGCCACAGGAGAGTGTCGTGCGACAAAGCGCGACACTCGCAGGGGGCCGCCAGCTGACCAGACGTAGACGCAGACGCAGCTACCTGAGGGGACGCAGTGGTCAGTGTGTACAGACTCGAGCCAGGTGCACGGGTGAACGTGGCCAAGTGCCGGCCCGTCCTAGCACACGTACAGTGAGTCACTCGCTGACTCGCAGGAGTGAACTGGTGAACCCCCCCATCCTGGAGGTCAGCTCCACTCACCAAGTTCGTAGAGAACGAGGGGAGGTAAAGACCTGACAGGAAGCCAGACGGGACGGCCGGACACGGCAGAACCGTGGAGTGGTGGGCAATGACTGGACCCCCAGAGGGGTCCGCCAGGGAGACCGGGACTGGCCGACTGAGCGGCGTGAGTGCGGTGCAGTCGCGAAAGAAGGAGCGGGAAGCTCCTGAGTCAAGGGTGAAGGTGTGC
This sequence comes from Closterium sp. Yama58-4, assembly GCA_947470075.1. NCBI lineage: Eukaryota > Viridiplantae > Streptophyta > Zygnematophyceae > Desmidiales > Closteriaceae > Closterium > Closterium sp. Yama58-4. The sequence continues at coordinate 1,393,256 of CANIUD010000036.1, forward strand.
GAGACCGCAGTGGGCGCAGTACCAGAGAGAGCAGACTCACCAGCACCTGAAGCCACGGCCTCACCAGTACCTAGAGCAGTAGACGTACTAGCACCGAGAGCAGCAGCCTCACCAGCACCTAGAGCAGGAGACGCACTAGCACCTAGGGCAGCAGCCTCACCAGGGTCAGGCGGTACGCACAGGTAACAGGCACGGTCAGCACTAGTAGACAAGGCATACATGGCAGTGAGAATAGCATCATAGTCAAGCGCAAAGATATCTACCCTCTGTCCATGCAGCTCCAGCCAGGTGGGGAGCTCAGCCTCGTCGCCAAACACTGTGCGCCAGTCGTCGCTCAGACGGGTGAAGCAGCGGGACTGTGTGTGACCAAGCGTCCCACAAGGCTGACCAGTCCTAGCACCTGTGCGAATGACGTACGGGCAGCGAACTGTACGGGTAGACCTGCTACACTGAGCGTACCACTCCTGGAGCTGCCGAGGCGTAAGTGGCTCGCGTGGACGCCCCTGCAGCTGCAGCTGGCCACTGCTAGACGCTCCCAACTGACCAGCCCCAGGGCGACAGCTACGACGGCTACCGCGACAACCCCAGCTAGTATACCACTCACTAAGCTGCTGGGGCGTGAGAGGCTCACGTGAACGTCGCTGGAGCTGCATCTGGCCACCTGCCAGTAGCAGTAGCAGCAGCAGCAGCGCGGGCAGGGCAGGCGTGGCAGGCAGGTAGGCAAGCAGGCAGGCAGGCAGGAAGGCAGGCAGGCAGACAGGCAGGCAGGCAGGCAGGCAGGCAGACAGACAGGCAGGCAGGCAGGCAGGCAGGCCGGTAGGCAGGCAGGCAGGCGCGCAGGCAGGCAGGCAGGCAGGCCGGCAGGCAGGCAGGCAGGCAGGCAGGCAGGCAGGCAGGCAGGCCGTCAGGCAGGCAGGCAGTCGCTCACCAAAGGCTGGGAGAGCAGGCGCTCACCGGGCGAGCAGGGCCGGCGCTCGACAGCGGCGACGTCGGGGCCGCAACACCGGCTGCAGAGCAGGGCCGAAGCAGCTGCAGGGCGGGGCCGCTTCAGCGGCAGGTCGGGGCCGTGGCAGCTGCAGGGCGGGGCCGCATCAGCGGCAGGTCGGGGCCGTGGCAGCTGCAGGGCGGGGCCGCATCAGCGGCAGGTCGGGGCCGTGGCAGCTGCAGGGCGGGGCCGCATCAGCGGCAGGTCGGGGCCGAGGCAGAGGGCCGCGCGCGGCTCGGCGCGGGCTGCGCTGACAGCGCGCTAAGCTGATGCAGGCCGCGCGCGGCCGCGCTAGGCAGTAGCGGGCCGCGCGCGGCTCGGCGCGGGCTGTTGCGGGCCGCGCGCGGGCCGTGCGAGGCAGTAGCAGGCCGCGCGCGGCTCGGCGCGGGCTGCTGCGGGCCGCGCGCGGGCCTCGCGAGGCCGTAGCAGGCCGCGCGCGGCTCGACGCGGGCTGCGTGGGCTCGGCGCGGGCTGCGCGCGGCAGCTGCGAGCTGCGCGCGGCTCGGTGCGGGCTGCGCGCGGCTGCAGCGGGCTGCGCGCGGGTCGGTGCGGGCTGCGCGCGGCTGCAGCGGGCTGCGCGCGGCTCGGTGCGGGCTGCGCGCGGCTGCAGCGGGCTGCGCGCGACTCGGTGCGGGCAGCGCGCGGCAGCAGTGTGCTTAACGGTCTGCAGGGGCTGTGTGCGGGCCTGACGGGCGTGTAGAGGCGGCGCGCGGGCCTTACGGGCCTCTAGGGGCAGCGCGCTGGCCTAGGGCAGCAGGAGGCAGCGCATGTGCAGCACGTCACAAGGCAAGGCAAGGCAGGCAGGTACGTGGGGTAGCGCGGTAACCGCAGCGGTAGGTGGGCCCGAAAAAAAACGGTCCTACGGACCTTAGTGCTCTGAAACCATGTTAGAATCTAGCAGCAGGAATGTGTGAACTAGCAGGATGCAGGATTACAAGTAGTAAACCCTAATTTGGTTGTACCCCATATGGGCTACCCCACTACAGCCTAGACAATATGCAGCACATACAGTTTGACATGAGGAGGGCGCCATAGTGATTGGAAGGGAAGTGAACGATGGAGAAGGGAAAGCATTGGCGGATTCCAGTGAGGACGAGGTCGAATCACCTGCAGAGGAGTTGGGGAAAGGAAAGAGGGTGAAGAAACCAAACCCTCGGTATGCGCAACTGCTGATGACGTGCTGGAAGGACATCCATACCCACCTCCTGCTCTCTGCCACAGCTACTGACCTATTCTCCAATGAAGGAAAAGTGACACACAACCTGCCCAAAGAACCAGTGAGCATCGAGGAGGCGCTGGAGGGTCCAGAAAGGGAGCAGTGGAAAGCAGCAATTGAGGAGGAGCTGAACACATTGGCTAAAAGGGGCACATGGGAGCTCGTGCCTATGCCCGAAGGGAGGAAAGCCGTGGGGATGAAGTGGATCTTTAAGATCAAGACCGGAGATATGGGGCAGCTGGAAAGGTTCAAAGCAAGGCTTGTAGCCAAGGGCTACACTCAGGTGGAGGGGAAAGACTACAAACAAAACGAGATCTACGCTCCAGTGAGCAAGTTGGCAACGGCGCGGGTCTTTCTCAAGGTGGTAGCAGCAAGGAAATATCAGAATCCCGGCCACTAACCACTGGGATAAAAGGGCTTGTTTAAGTAGCGGGTGAGTGCGCCCATAACCCCCCAGGCCGACGTGCCTGTAACCCTTCCCTAGGATCATCGGGGATTTCCAGTGGACCTCTGACACCCCCCCGCACTGGGATGCCTGAAGTGCACACACCAGGAATCGAACCCGAAACCTTCGCTCTGATACCATGTCAGAATCCCAGCCACTAACCACTGGGATAAAAGGGCTTGTTTAAGTAGCGGGTGAGTGCGCCCATAACCCCCCAGGCCAACGTGCCTGTAACCCTTCCCTAGGATCATCGGGGATTTCCAGTGGACCTCTGACAGGAAATACTTCATGGTGCAGTTGGACATCAAAAATGTTTTTTTGTATGAGGTGCTCAAGCAGGACATCTACCTCGAGCAACCACCAGGGCATGACGACGGCTCGGGCAGAAAATGCAAGCTCAACAAGGCATTATAAGGGCTGAAGCAGAGTCCTAGGGAGTGGTACATGGCGATGGATGAGCGGCTACTGCAAGGGGGATTTCGGAAAAGCGAGTGTGATAGGGCATTCTACTGGAAGGGAGAAGGGAAAGAGAAGGTGTTTTTGGTGCTATACGTGGACGACATCTTGGTGGCAGGGGCGTTAGAGGAGGAGGTAGAGAAGGTGTGCACTCACCTTGCGAAAGTCTTTCAAGTGAAGCAAATTCCGCAGACCACGCTCTTTCTTGGCATGAATCTGGAGCGGCGGAAGGAGGAGAAGAAGATGTTCCTATACCAGCAGAAATATTGCAGCAGGGTGCAGCAGAAGTTTGGCAACGGCTACACGAAGGCAATTTCTACACCGTTGAGTGGGGTAGCTGAAAGCGACAGTGAACGGGAGGAGGATGTCAACCAATGGGGTGGCAAGGAGAGAGCTCTGCAAGTATATCAGTCCATGGTGGGGTCCATAATGTATCCGGTCTCATGCATGCGCGTCGACATGGCATACGCAGCTAGCTATCTTGGGCAACAAGTGCTGCAGCAAGGGGAGAGGAAATGGAGAGAGATGAGGAGGACTATCGACTACCTACTGCAACATGAAGATGAGGGGCTGTTATTCGAAGGAGGTGAAGAGACCTTGGAGTTAGTGGGGTATGCGGATGCTTCACACGCATCCAACAAGCAAACAAGGAAGGGAGCATACGGTTACGTGTTTCTGCTCGGCGGGACAGCAATCATGTGGCAAGCGAAAAGGTTGGCTGACAAAGCGCTCTCTAGTGTGGAAGCAGAGTACATGGCTATGTTTTTCGCATGCCAAGAGGGGGTTTGGCTGAGAAGGCTACTCAAGGAGATGGAAATCAAGGTGAAAGGGCCGACGGTGATACGCACGGATAGCAAATCTGCCATCGACTTGGCTCACAACGACAATTGGCACGGGAGGACCAAGCATATGGATGTGAAGTATCATTGGGTGCGTTCAAAGGTGAGTAGCAAGGAGTTCAAGTTTGAATTCGTACGTACGGAGGCACAAGCAGCAGATTTTCTGACTAAGGTGTTACCAAGGGCAAATTTTGAGCGTTGCAAGAGAGAGGTTGGGATGCGTACCTTGGCTGAATTGCAGGGGAGTGTGGTGCAAGCCTAGTGGTGTTTCAAGGTGAAACGTGTCAACGGGAGTTGTATGTTGGCCCCGTCCTCGCTTGGGCAGAGCCGACTTCGTGGTCGGGTGTAGGGGTGCAGCCGACCTGCAGCAGTGGGCGAGTTGGTCGACGAGGTTGGTCGACCTGCACGGGGAGCCACTGCATGGGCGCCGACTTCGGGAGGGCGTCAACTTCGGCTGGTCGACCTAGGACATCGACCAGCTCGTCTGGTCGATCTAGGACGTCGACCAGGCCTTCTGGTCGACCAGGAGTGACGTCGACTTGGAGCTGGTCGACCAGGGGATAGTGGTCGACCTGGGGAGGTCGACTGGAGGTGGTCGTCGACTTGGGAGGTCGACTGGCATGTACCAGAGGCAGTGGTCGACCTGGGAGGTCGACCGGAAGTGGTCGTCGACCTGGGTGGTCGACGGGCACGCACTGGAGCCTCTGGTCGACCTGGTTGCCCGGTCGACCAGGTTACCTGGGTGACGAGGTGCTGCGAAGGCTTGCGATGGTCGCCCAGGTGGTTTTGGCGAGGACGACCTCGGTGATGGTATCCCGAGGTCGACGTGGTGCATCAGAAGCAGTCGTCAGCACGAAGTTGATGTGGTGTGTGCGTTGTGCAGGTGACGAGGCACTGCACGCCAATCATCTGCGAGCACCTGCGAAGTAGGTGCGCTGCTGTCCTGCGGGAGCAACGTTGGCGCGCCGTCAACCTGCGACGTTGGCACGCCGTCGACCTGCAGTGTTGGCAAGCCGCGACTCTGCGCTGCTGGAGCGCGGTCGACCAAGTCGTGCTGGCACGCGGTCGACCGTGCTGCGCTGGTAGTAGACTTGCTTGCATGCTAGCTCTGATGTAGTTCTACCTTGCCAATTTCATTGTATCATTGTTGTCAACCTTTCTTAGTGAAACTCTTGCCAAATTGCCTTGTGAACTAGCAAGCAGTGTGTGCACTAGGAAAACGACTAAGGACCAAGGAACGCAGAGATCACACGAGCACTCGTGCCTAGCCCGTAGTCTAGCTCCCGTTGTAGTAGTTATCTCCGCATGGTGCGGTGAGCGTGGACGGCACCCGACTTACCTTTCAGTCTAGTCGACTTAGTAGGCACCTTACCTAAGTTGTTCGTAGGCCGGCAGCTGTGTTAAACTATATTATGCTTGTAGGCTGTAGTGGGGTAGCCAATATGGGGTACAACCCCAACTAGGGTTTGCTACTTGTACCCAATTCTTCCATTCAATGCATCATTCTTGCCTAGTGATTCTGACATGGTATTCAGAGCAGGAGGTCCCTAGGACCTACCGATCGTTTTTTTTAGGGCCCACCACCGCTCGCATGCGGTTACCACGCTACCCCGTTCCCTAGCCTCGTAGCGCCCTCGTGCGCCCTCGTTAGCGCCCTCGCGCGCACCCTCGTTAGCGCCCTCGCGCGCACTCTCGTTAGCGCCCTCGCGCGCCCCTTTGCTAGCGCCCTCGCGCGCCCCTTGCTAGCGCCCTCGCGCGCCCCTCACTAGCGCCCTCGCGCGCCCCTCACTAGCGCCCTCGCGCGCCCCTCGCCGAGCCGCCCGCTCGCAGCCCGCCCGCCCGCTCGCTGCCCGCTTCGCGGCCCGCTCGCTACGCAGCCCGCCCGCCCGCTCGCTGCCCGCTTCGCGGCCCGCTCGCTACGCAGCCCGCCCGCCCGCTCGCTGCCCGCTTCGCGGCCCGCCCGCTTCGCAGCCCGCCCGCCCGCTCGCTGCCCGCTTCGCGGCCCGCTCCGCGGCCCGCCCGCTTCGCAGCCCGCTCGCTCGCTGCCCGCTTCGCGGCCCGCCACTTCGCAGCCCGCCCGCCCGCTCGCTGCCCGCTTCGCGGCCCGCCCGCCTCGCAGCCCGCTCGCCCCGCTGCCCGCTTCGCGGCCCGCCCACTTCGCAGCCCGCCCGCCCGCTCGCTGCCCACTTCGCGGCCCGCTCGACCCGCTGCCCGCTTCGCAGCCCGCCCGCCCGCCCGCTGCCCGCTTTGCGGCCCGCCCGCCTCGCAGCGTCGCCCGCCCACCGTGCTGCCCGCTTGCAGCGCCGCCTGCCCGCCGCGCTACCCGCTTCCCGGCCCGTCCGCCGCGCTGCCCGCTCGCAGCGTCGCCCTCCCGTCGCACTGACCGCTTGCAGCGCCGCCTGCCCGTAGCGCCAGCCTCGCCCGCTGCTCTCTATCCGTGCACAGTCGTCTTCCCCTGCTGCGGCAGCTTGCGTTACTCTGTCACACTGTCGCTATGGCTTCCATTCGCGTGCTGTCGTTCGATGCTGAGGGCCGCCCTGTGCGTTTCACCGCTTGGCTAGATGACCTGCAGCTGTTTCTCCTGAGCGATAGCAAGGAGCATGTGTCGCTCTATGACTACGCGTCTGGTGCTGCGCCTGCCCCTCCTGCCACAGCTGAGCTTAGTGTTCGTTCCCACTGGCAGACTCGTGACGCAGCTGCTCGCCTAGCCATTCGCAGTCACCTGCCGTTAGCTGAGCTAGAGCATTTTGGCGACTGCAAATCCGCTAAGGCCCTGTACGACGCTGTCGTCGCTCGCTACTCCTCGCCTGCCACAGCCGAGCTTAGCCGCCTCATGCTGCCGTACCTGTTCCCCGATCTGTCCACCTTTACTACAGTCGCCGATCTTATCACCCACCTTCGCACTAGTGATGCTCGCCTGCGTGCCGCCCTTCCCACCGAGTTCTGCGCTAAGAACCCCCCTCCACTGTACTGGACACTCCACTTCATAGTCACCCGTCTCCCTGACACCCTCCGCTCAGTTCGAGACCACTTCCTTGCTCGCTGTCCCACTGAGCTCACAGTCGCCCTCCTAGAGGAGCACCTGCTCGCGGCCGAAAAGAGCATTGTGGCTGTCGGTGCTGCTCGTGGCGCTCCTCGCACCCCCATCTTTGAGGGGTGTTCTCCCTCTCCCCTCGCTCCCTCCTACGCTGCTGCTGCTGCTGTTGACTTCCTTGGTGCTGAGTCTGTTGGCGCTGCTTCTACTCCTGGTGGGAGGCGCCGCACCGGCAAGGGCAAGGGGGGCAAAAGTGGTGGTGGTGGCGCTGGTGGGGGAGGAGGTGGGGGAGGTGGGGGGGGAGGCGGTGCTGGAGGGAGCGGTGGCGGGAGCGCTGGTGGGAGTGGGGTCGGTGGTGGAGACGGGGGCGGCGGAGGGAGCAGTGGCAGTAGTGGCGGCGGCGGCGGTGGCGGCGGTGGCGGTGGTGGCGGTGGTGGCGGTGGCGGTCGGAGCGGTGGTAGTGGTGGCGGCGGAGGTCGGAGTGGAGGCACTGGCTCGGGCCAGAGCTCCCAGCAGCAGCAGCGTCCCCAGACGACCCAGCAGCTTCGTGAGTGGCTTGCTCAGCGTGGGACGTCGGGGGCCAGTGCCCGCTGTTCTTATGTCATTCGCACAGGTGACCGCAAGGGACAGACGTGTGGGAGGTTCCACACCCCGTACCGTTGCTTCTCCCGCCTTGACGACGCTTGGCGTGAGGAGATGGGTGCGGATGTTGAGCGCCCCCGCTGGGCTGAGCTCATGAGGGCTGGTGTTGATGTCTTTGCTCTTGACTACGATGCTATTATTGCTGCCATGTATGCATTGACTGTTAGTGCCGAGGGAGACTGTTACTTGTGTGTGCCGCCTGACCCAGGTATAGAGCCCGCTGCCCTGGGTACTAGTGAGTCTGCTCTCTCTGGTATGGTGCCCCCTGTACTTGCTCCCTCCAGTGCTGTCCCGGCTGGTTTCGAGTCTGCTCTCTCAGGTACAGCACCCACAGAGACTGCTCTCTCAGGTACCGCACCGGCTGAGGCCTGTCACACCTTCACCCTTGACTCAGGTGCTTCCCGTTGCTTCTTTCGTGACAGTACTGAGCTCACACCGCTTCCTGCACCGGTCCCAGTCTCCTTGGCTGACCCCTCTGGGGGCCCAGTCCTTGCCCAGTCTACCACTGTCCTCCCTTGTCCGGCGGTTCCGTCTGGCTCGTTGTCGGGTTTCCACCTCCCCTCGTTCTCGACGAACCTGGTGAGCAACGCTGTCCTCCAGGATCAGTGGGTTGACACCTTTACCCCTGGCGGACAGCGTGTGGCGATCTGCACGTGCTCCAGGACCGGCCGTCACCTGGCCACGTTCACCCGTCGGCCGGGGTCGAGTCTCTACACACTGACCACTGCGTCTCCCCAGGTAGCTGCTGTCGGTCAGGTGTCTGAGTCAGGTCTGGTGGCCCACGCCTGTGAGTGTCGTTCCCTGTCGCACCAGACTCTTCTCTGGCACCACCGCCTGGGTCACCCCTCCTTGCCACGCCTTCGTGGCATGCACCGTCGCCTCCTTGTGTCCGGTCTTCCCAGGTCCCTCCCTCCCCTCCCTGCCTCGCCTGCGCCGCCTTGCCTTCCTTGCGTCGAGGGGCGGCAGCGCGCCGCTCCTCACTCCTCCTCGTTCCCCCCGACAGAGGCTCCTCTGGAGACCCTCCACCTGGACGTGTGGGGCCCAGCCCGCGTTCGTGGTCAGGGCGGTGAGCGGTATTTTTTGCTGGTTGTCGACGACTACTCGCGTTACACCACGGTCTTCCCCTTGCGCACCAAGGGTGAGGTCCCTGCTGTTCTGATCCCTTGGATCCGCACGGTTCGTCTCCAGCTCCGCCGCCGTTTCCGGACGGATCTTCCTGTCCTGCGTCTGCACTCTGACAGAGGTGGTGAGTTTTCCTCCGACCTCTTGAGGACCTTCTGTCAGGCGGAGGGCATCGAGCAGACCTTCACGCTTCCGGACTCCCCACAGCAGAATGGGGTTGCTGAGCGTCGCATTGGCCTGGTCATGGAGGTCGCTCGTACCTCCTTGGTCCACGCGGCGGCTCCCCATTTTCTGTGGCCGTTTGCTGTCCGGTACGCCGCGCATCAGCTCAACCTCTGGCCCCGTGTCTCCTTGCCGGAGACCTCGCCCACACTGCGTTGGACGGGGGAGGTTGGCGATGCGTCGCGCTTCCGGGTGTGGGGTGCTCGTGCCCTTGTCCGCGATACGTCCGCGGACAAGCTCTCCTCCCGCACGCTTCCCTGTGTCTTCCTTGGCTTTGTCCCTGACGCGCCTGGCTGGCAGTTTTACCACCCCACCTCGCGCCGGGTCTTCGCCTCTCAGGATGTCACCTTTGACGAGTCGGTCCCCTTTTACCGTCTCTTCCCCTACCGCACTGCCCCCCTCCCTCCCCCGCCACTTTTCCTTGCTCCTGGTCCCCCTCCGCTAGACCCCCTTCCCCCTCAGGGTCCTGCTCCTTCAGGTGTCTCTCAGGTAGACCCTCCTCCCGTCGCTGAGCCTGTCGAGGTCACAGGTGACTCAGGTGCTGCTGCGGGTGGTGCTGCTGGGAGTGCTGAGCCTGGGGGTGCTGAGCCTGGGGGTGCTGGGCCTGGGGGTGCTGGGGCTGCAGGTGCTGGGACTGAGGGTGCTGGAGCTGAGGGTACGGTGCCTGAGAGTACGGAGCCTGGGGGTGCTGCGCCTAGGGGTGCTGAGCCTGCGGGTGCGAGGCCTGGGGGTGCTGAGCCTGGGGGTGCTGCGACTGGGGGTGCTGAGCCTGCGGGTACTGAGCCTGCGGGTACTGAGCCTGGGGGTGCTGCTACTGAGCCTACGGAGCCTCGGGTTACTGCGTCTGGGGGTGCTCCGGTTCGGGGTGCTGAGCAGTCTCTCACACCGCAGCAGCTTCGCGACTGGTACGTCCGACGCTTTCGCCGTCCTAGTGGCTCGGTTGGAGTTTGGGGTGCTGGAGCTGCTCGTCCTGGGGGTGCTCGTACTGGGGGTACTGGAGCTGCCGGGACTGGCTGTTCTGGGAGCACTGCGACTGGAGCTGCTGGAGCTGGGGACTCTGGCGCTGGCGGTGCTAGCGGAGTTGGAGCTGCCGGCTCTGGGGGTGGCGCTGCTGCTGGTGCTGCGGACCCACCTGGTGGAGCTGCTGCTGGTGCTGAGGAGTCGGACGGTGGAGCTGCTGCTGGAGCTGGGGACCCGGCCGGTGGAGCTGCTGCTGGTGCTGTGGACCCGGACGCTGGAGTCCCTTCTGCTTCTGGAGACGCTGCGCGGCCGCGACCGTACTTCGTACCGCTCCTTCAGCAGGTTCTTGGGCAGGCTCCTCCTCCTTGTCCTCCTCCCTCTGTAGAGTGTCCTCCGCCTGTCCAGCCGCAGTCACAGTTACCGCCTGCCTCGCCTCTCCCTGCTCCCTCTCCTTACGCTGGTCCCACAGGAGGTCTTACAGAGCGTCGTGAGCCTGAGTCTCGTCCTGCGTCGCCTGTTCGCACTGCTCGCACTGGTCGTCGTGTCCGTCGTGAGCGTCCTCCTCCTGTCCCAGGCACTCACTACATGACTCTGCGTCCCTCTACTGCTCCTCGGCGTGTCCCTCTACCGTCTCCTCCTGCGTCCTCTTTGCCTGCCGTTCCGGACCCTGAGTCTGACCGGTATCGCGCTGAGCACCCTACAGTCACGCGTCTCCTCGCTACTGTTGTCACTGACCCTACCTTTGAGTCCTCGGCTGCGTCTGCTCTGGTCGCTGAGTTGGTTGACTTTGCTGCTGCCTGTCGTCTAGACTACGCTGCTAGCCTTGTTGCTGAGTCAGAGTCTGCGTCTGTCTGTCCTCCGTCCGTCGGGGGTGAGTGTGCTCTTGGCACGGACGTCCTTGAGGACAGGCAGGAGGACTTTGACTCTCTTGCGGCTGCTGTACCTCATCTCGTGGCCTCGTTGCTTGCCCCTGAGGGAGACCCGGATGCACTAGACATCCCCACTCCGCGCACTTACGTAGAGGCGATCTCGGGTCCCTACTCCTCTCAGTGGCAGACAGCCATGGACGCAGAGATGGCATCCTGGAAGTCCACAGGCACCTACGTCGACGAGGTTCCCCCTCCTGGGGCGAACATCGTCGATGGCATGTGGATTTTCAGGGTGAAGCGGCCGCCAGGTTCTCCGCCTGTCTTCAAGGCTCGTTACGTTGCTAGAGGCTTCAGTCAGCGTCAGGGGGTCGACTTCTTCCAGACCTTCTCCCCCACCCCGAAGATGACCACTCTTCGGGTTCTGCTGCACGTTGCCGCTCAGCGTGACTACGAGCTTCACTCTCTTGACTTCAGCACAGCCTTCCTGCAGGGCAGCCTGCACGAGGAGATCTGGCTGCGCCGCCCACCTGGCTTTACTGGGTCGTTTCCCCCTGGTACCCAGTGGAGTCTCCGCCGGCCAGTCTACGGTCTCCGCCAGGCGCCACGTGAGTGGCACGACACACTGAGGACTACTCTTGCGGCTCTTGGGTTCGCGCCGTCTACTGCTGACCCGTCGCTGTTTCTGCGCACAGACACGTCGCTGCCGCCGTTCTACATTCTCGTGTACGTCGACGACTTGGTCTTTGCTACTGCTGACACTGAGGCACTCGCTCGTGTGAAGTCGGAGCTGCAGAAGAGACACACCTGCACTGACCTGGGTGAACTGCGTAGCTACCTTGGCTTGCAGATCACCCGGGACAGAGCTCGCCGCACCATCACCCTGACTCAGTCACACATGGTGCAGCAGGTCCTTCAGCGCTTCGGCTTCCAGTTCTCCTCACCACAGGCCACACCTCTGGCTACCAGCCACTCGCTCTCAGCTCCACCTTCGGACGAGTCCGTAGAGCCGAGTGGCCCGTACCCAGAGCTTGTAGGCTGCCTCATGTACCTGATGACTTGCACGCGACCTGACCTCGCGTACCCTCTTAGCATCCTTGCTCGTTACGTTGCGCCTGGGAGACACAGGCGAGAGCACTGGGAGGCTGCTAAGAGGGTGCTGCGTTACCTGTGCAGTACATCAGGCATGGGGCTGGTGCTTGGAGGACGCGACAGAGTTGTCCTCACTGGTCACTCGGACGCCTCTTGGGTGGACGACCTAGCTACGCAGCGGTCGTCACAGGGTTACACCTTCAGCCTTGGCTCAGGTTCTGTCTCGTGGCGGTCCACCCGCTCTTCCTCTGTTCTCGGCTCTAGTTGTGAGGCTGAGATCTACGCCACAGCCATGGCTGCACAGGAGTTACGCTGGCTCACCTACCTGCTGACTGACTTGGGAGAGCGGCCTAGTTCTCCTCCAGTTCTGTATGGTGACAACAAGGCGGCTCTTGCCTTGTGTCAGGAGCACAGACTGGAGCACAGGACGAAGCATATTGCTCTTCGCTACTTTCTTGCTCGAGAGCTTCAGCAGCGCGGTCAGCTTCGGCTTGTGTACGTGGACTCGAAGGCCAACACTGCTGATATCTTCACCAAGGCGCTCCCGCCTAGTGACCATCAGCGGCACTGTACTTCTTTAGGCCTTGTGTCCACGTTTCCTCACTTGCTCACTGCTTGACATTCTTTGTACTGTACTTTATATATATCTTGTTGCTTGTCTTGTACTATATCTAGCACTGCATGTGAACTGGCCTTGTGGCCTTTGCTTGTGCTCGGAGTGTGGTGACATTGTGATCCACCCTGGGCTTTGCTTTGCTTTGCTGGACTGGTCTTGTGACCCTTTGTTCTCCCCCACTTTGCCTATGGGGGTGTGTTAAACTATATTATGCTTGTAGGCTGTAGTGGGGTAGCCAATATGGGGTACAACCCCAACTAGGGTTTGCTACTTGTACCCAATTCTTCCATTCAATGCATCATTCTTGCCTAGTGATTCTGACAAGCTGTGCGGTAGTCACTATGGTAGGCGCCGTAGGTGACACGGGGGTGGTGGACACCCTGGAGGCACGGCTGGAAAACGCGAGGAGGAAGCACGAGGCCAACGAGTATGGCGACCTACCGTGGGCGGTCGTCGAGGCTGGCATCCGTTCCTTGTGGGCGACGGAGCACCCTTCTCGGCCTGCTTCTCCTCGACCGGTGAACACCGAGGGCGGCGTCGACATGGGCGTCAACGCCGGAGGCGACCAAGTCGGCAGCAGTGCGGGAGGCACGTCGTCGAGGCAGCGTGGTGTGATTCACGCCGACGAAGTCGGCGGCGTTCAGGCGCGAGGGATGCGGTCGTCGGCGGCTGCAGGCTCCTCGCAGGGCCCGACGAATTCTCGCCACCATCAGGATGGCCGGTGCGGAGTATTCGACGGCGTCGTACATCACCCATGTCATGCAGGGACTTCCGAGCAGCTACAACCTGTTGAAGCGGCTGTCCATGGCGCCAAGCACGAGGGCGACGCTCAACGAGGACAACCTGACTTCGTACATCCTGCAGGACGAGGCGATGCAGGAGGCCGAGCGGTCCCAAGAGCTTCTGGCGCAGGTGAACTACGTCGCCCCGGCGAAGCAAGGCGGTCGACCAGGGCAGCGTGGACAGTCTGGCGGCGGTGGTAGCAGTGGCTCGAAGCCGGCCAAGGAAGTCGACAAGAAGAAGTCGACCAAGGACAACGGCCGAGGAGGAGGAAGTCGACGTCGGGAGTGCTGGCTGTGCGGCGACCCCGACCACCTCTCCTTCGAGTGCCCCGACCGCAGTGACTCAGACAACGATGACAAGGGAGGCCGTGGGAGGTCTGGCAGTCGTCGACCTCGTCGAGGAGGAAGTCAGCCGCGCAAGGAGAAGCAGTCGACCAAGTCGTCGACCTCGGCGAAGGACGCCGACTCCTCTGCTGGCGGCAAGGGGAGCGACGACAAGTCGGCGTCGTGCTCTCTGGTCGGCGTCGTGGAGCCGACCGTCTCGCTGGCGCCGGAGGCCGGCGAGGACTTCCAGGCAGTGGCGGCAGCTGTGCAGGCTAACCCGGCGGTGGTCCTGCTCGACAGCGGCTGCTCCCACCACCTGATGGGGACAAAGGACGCCTTCGTCGACCTGGGGCCGAGCGGCGACGTGAAGCACGTGCGTGGCTTCAATGGGGCGCTGCAAGACGTCCAGGGCCGGGGCACGATTGCGCTGCAAGGCGAGGCCGGGAAGCAGGTTCTCATCCCCGACGTGCTGTACGTCCCGGGTGTGCGGGCGAACCTGTTGTCGTCCGGCCAGCTGAAGGAGCATGGCGTGAAGTTTCGGGAGGACGGCGATGGGATGCTGCTCGTCTCGGCAGCAGGAGAGGTGCTTGGTCGGGCGACGTACTCCGGGCGAGTCCTCTGCACCGACATGCATCCCTGCTCAACGAGGTCGCCATCGCCCACGCCGGAGGTTGTGTCCCTGCGGGCGATCGTCTCCAAGACGAAGTCGACGCCAGACAGGATGCATGCTCGGCTTGCGCACGTCGGCATGGACACCATCCGGAGCTCGGCGAAGAACGAGGTCGCCATTGGGCTGGACCTCAAGTCGGCGACGGGCGCCGACTCACCGTGTGTCTCGTGCGTCGGCGGGAAGCTGGCGCGGCACACCTTCCCCGACCAAGGCTCCGACGCCGCCGACTTGCTAGCCGTCGTCCACATCGACTTGTGCGGGCCATTCCGGGTGGCTGCCAAGGATGGCAGCCTGTACTTATAGCTGCTGAAGGACCGTCAGTCCCGCTACGTGTGGGTGAGGCCGGTCGCCAAGAAGTCGGATGTGCTGCTGGAGTTTCAGAAGTGGCTGGTGCTGGTGGAGAGGCAGACGAAGAAGTCGGTGCTGATGTTGCGCTCGGACCGGGGCGGGGAGTTCCTCGGGAAGCAGTTCACCGACTTCGTGGATGGCAAGGGGATCGTCCACGACCTGACCTGCCCGTATACTCCGCAGCAGAACGGCATGGCGGAGCGGGAGATGCGGACGGTGGTGGAGTCGGTGCGGACGATGCTGCTGCACATGGGCGTGCAGCACCACTGGTGGCACCTCGCTCTGCGGCAGGCCGTCTGGATCCGCAACTGCCTGGAGCGGTCGGCGACGCCGGGGACGACGCCATACCAGCTGCTGACCGGGACGAAGCCCGACCTGTCGCTGGCGCGAGTGTGGGGCTGCATGGCGCAATTCCTCGTCCCCGAGCAGCAGCGCGGTGGGAAGCTGAAGCCGAAGGCCAAGTGGAGCCTTCACCTCGGCGTGTCGGAGGCGAGCAAGGGCTGGGAGCTCCTCGACATTTGCCGTCAACCGGGTGGTCACTACGTCGGACGTGGTGTTCTACGAGGACCTGTCACTGGAGGAGTGGAAGTCGGAGCATGGGCCGGTGTCAGGGCGGACGCTGGTGGCCACGCCGACGGATACCTCGACGGCCACGCTCCCTCTGCTCGCCGAGGTCGGTGAGCTTGCTGAGGACGACGCCGAGGTCGTCCACCCTTCCTCCCCCTCCCCTGCCACTCCCCTTGTCAACCTGCGTGGGCTGACTCCGCCGTCGGCCTCCGGCGATGAGGGGAGCAGTGGAACGTCGCCTGTGGCGCCGACCAAGGGCATCGCCGGTGGCCGACGTGGAAGACGTGCAGCAAGTCGACATGGGAGAGCAGTCGACGGGAAACAGAGAAGGGCAGGTCGAGGAGGTGCAGCCGACTTGGGTGAAGCCGACAGGGGAGCAGGCAGCAGCGCGGTCGACCAAGGAGCAGTCGGCAACCTGGCAGTCGGCAGGGGAGCTGACTGCAGGGGAGCAAACGGTCGGGACGCCGACCGAAGTGCAGCAGGACGACGAGGACGGCGGTGAAGAAAAAGGGGAGCAGTTGGGCGACGAGGAGCTGGTCGATCAGGAGGTGGTCGACCAGTCCACCGAGCGCGAGGTGGTGGGAGTTCCGCCTGAACTCCGGAAGTCAGGTCGACTTCGGAGGCCTCCCGACTTCTTCATCCCGGCCGCCTTCACCACGGTGTACGACGTCGAGGACGACGACGATATCCTGTATGATGACGCCGACGAGGATGAAGAGTTTCCGGAGCTCGACCCCGACATGCTGGCCGACCCCGAGCACCGCTGGGACATCTCCACGATGACGGTGAAGGAGGCGTTGGCAAGCCGGAAGGGTCCGGCGGTGAAGGCCGCCATGGAGGAGGAGATCCGCAGTCTCATCGCCATGGGGACGTGGGAGCTGGTCGAACGCCCGCCGGGAGTGAACGTGATGAAGAACCGGTGGGTGCTGACGACGAAGTACCACATCGACGACACCGTCGAGCGCGAGAAGGCGAGGCTGGTCGTGAAGGGCTTCACGCAGGTATACGGCGCCGACTACGACGAGACGTTCGCGCCGGTGGGCAGCTACGTGACGCTGAGGATCTTCCTCAGCATCGTCGCCGTGCTCAACCTCAACCTGATGCAGCTCGACATGAAGAACGCCTTCCTGCAGAGCAAGCTCGACCGGGTGCTCTACATGTCCCAGCCGGACTACTTCAACGACGGGACCGGCCGGGTGTGCAAGCTGCTGAAGAGCCTGTATGGGCTGAAGCAGTCGCCGCTGCTGTAATTGGCGCTCAACGATGTGCTGGTCGGCGCCGGGTGGAAGAAGAGCCAGGTCGACGAGGCTCTCTACTTCAAGGTTGGCGACGACGGAGCGACTTGCTGGGTGCTGGTCTACGTCGACGACTTGCTCGCCGCCAGCAGCAGCCCCGCGATGCTGAAGGAGCTAAAGGAGCTGCTGGAGGCTGCCTTTGAGCTGCGCGAGATCTCGCCGGTGCAAAAGTACCTCGGGCTGGAGATCGTCCGCGACAGGTCGGCGGGGAAGCTGTGGCTGCACCAGCAGGGCTACGCCGACAAGCTGCGTAGGCGCTTCATCGACGAGGAGCAGGGCGGGCAGACTCCGAAGACGCCGCTCTCGGTCGACGACTACGCCGAGCTCACCTTCGATGACGAGGAGGCGCAGGAGCGACAGGAGGAGGAGTACCGGCAGAAGGTCGGCTCGCTGCAGTTCGCGGCGACGACGACGAGGCCGGACATCGCCTTCGCCTGCAGCAAGCTGGGGAGCGGCCTCACGGTGAGGAGCGACCAGCACTGGCGCGAGGTCGACCGCTGCCTGGCTTACCTCGCCAACACGCGTGACAGCGCCCTGGAGTTCGGCGGTGGACCTGAGTCGCTGGAGCTGGTCGGCTACGTGGACGCCGACGACGCCGGTGACAAGCAGAGCAGGACGAGCACGGGCGGCTACGTGTTCGTCTACGGAGGGGCCGCGGTCTCCTGGTCGAGCCAGCGCATCAAGTGCGCGACGCTGTCATCGACCGAGTCGGAGTACGTGGCGGTCGTCGAAGCCGGCAAGGAGGGACGCCGACTTCGCTTCCTCCTCGCAGAGTTCCAGCAGCTGGATGCTGGGAAGCCGACGGTCCTGAGGGTGGACAACAAGTCGGCCATCACAGTCGCCGAGGGCATGGGGTTGACGGGCAACCTCAAGCACATGGAGCGGCGACAGGCCTGGCTGCAGCACATGGTGAAGCGGGGGAAGTTTGCGCTGCAGTACATCCCGACCGCTGAGCAGCCGGCCGACTTCATGACGAAGGCGCTGCACTATCCGGCCTTCAACCGGTGCTCTGTCGCCATCGGCCAGGTGCGCTTGGCCGACGTGGGCGACGAAGTTGACGAAGTGCAGCAGTAGGTGCCATGCCCTCTTGCATGGCTGGTGCGGTGGACGACGTGCTGTGTGTTGGGTGCACGTCGACGAGCTTGTCTCCGAGAAGTACTGTCGTGTGGGCTGGGGGCCCAAGCGTGAACGCGGCAGGGGAGTGTCAACGGGAGTTGTATGTTGGCCCCGTCCTCGCTTGGGCGGAGCCAACTTCGTGGTCGGGTGTAGGGGTGCAGCCGACCTGCAGCAGTGGGCGAGTTGGTCGACGAGGTTGGTCGACCTGCACGGGGAGCCACTGCATGGGCGCCGACTTCGGGAGGGCGCCAACTTCGGCTGGTCGACCTGGGGCATCGACCAGCTCTTCTGGTCGATCTAGGACGTCGACCAGGCCTTCTGGTCGACCAGAGAGACGTCAACTTGGAGCTGGTCGACCAGGGGATAGTGGTCGACCTGGGGAGGTCGACTGGAGGTGGTCGTCGACTTGGGAGGTCGACGGGCACGCACCAGAGGCAGTGGTCGACCTGGGAGGTCGACCGGAAGTGGTCGTCGACCTGGGTGGTCGACGGGCACGCACTGGAGCCTCTGGTCGACCTGGTTGCCCGGTCGACCAGGTTACCTGGGTGACGAGGTGCTGCGAAGGCTTGCGATGGTCGCCCAGGTGGTTTTGGCAAGGACGACCTCGGTGATGGTATCCCGAGGTCGACGTGGTGCATCAGAAGCAGTCGTCAGCACGAAGTTGATGTGGTGTGTGCGTTGTGCAGGTGACGAGGCACTGCACGCCAATCATCTGCGAGCACCTGCGAAGTAGGTGCGCTGCTGTCCTGCGGGAGCAACGTTGGCGCGCCGTCAACCTGCGACGTTGGCACGTCGTCGACCTGCAGTGTTGGCAAGCCGCGACTCTGCGCTGCTGGAGCGCGGTCGACCGTGCTGCGCTGGCAGTAGACTTGCTTGCATGCTAGCTCTGATGTAGTTCTACCTTGCCAACTTCATTGTATCATTATTGTCAACTTTTCTTAGTGAAACTCTTGCCAAATTGCCTTGTGAACTAGCAAGCAGTGTGTGCACTAGGAAAACGACTAAGGACCAAGGAACGCAGAGATCACACGAGCACTCGTGCCTAGCCCGTAGTCTAGCTCCCGTTGTAGTAGTTATCTCCGCAAAACGTGCGTGGGAGGATGCATAGGCTGGTTGTTAGCAAACCACAGGGGAGATTGTTGAAGGTGGTTAGCTAACCACGACCTAGGGCGACCTACATCGACCTATGAAGGACCTACCCTGACGAGATGAGACTAAGGGAAAGAAATGACCTAAGAAGAAGAGAAGCTACCTATGCTGGGGCGGTGGAAGAAGAAACACGGCAGAGACTAGACCTGCGATGGGAAATGAAGAGAAGCGGTGGAAGCGTGTAGAAGTGGAGAAGAAAACGGCTGAAGTATCGAGATTTCAAGTGACGTGATGAGAAGTCATGCCAGGTCAAAGGCGCGTCCAAGGAAGTCTGAGATTCAAACTCGAGGCGCGTTCGATGCATGGTTGGGTTTGGAAATTGAGCCGAGTACAACTCAGCTCGAAATTAGGCGCGGCGCGAGGGCGAAATAAAAAATCCTTTTGCTTATAACTTGCTTTGTGTTTTCTGTTTTTGTATGCCTTCTTCAATGAAATCACTTCAACTTTCTGCCTTGGCGTTTTCCAGCAAATTCTTTCACAGAGTCAAGGCCAGAGCTTCTCATGCATGCTACTAAGATTCTAAATAGTCGGCATCGTCTAGCCTAAAGGCTGCGCACGTACAAGAGTCGGCACGGGGGAAGGCTGCGCCACACCAGTACGCAGAAGACCTCGTAGCGGGTACACATGTAGACCTAGTACGCGTTAGGAGGTACAAGCGAAGTGCATAAAACTGATGTTCTGATTTCAACGCATTCATTCCAAATCAATTGATCCTTATCAAGTAACATACTCTAAGGAAATTTCTCGACATTCCTTACCGCGACCATCAACATCGCGTACAGCAGCAGCCGTTGTTCGCCCGTTACTGCTAACGGGGCTTCGCCAACTTCGCGCACATTGTTTCACCTGCACCGCTGGCCCGGCCGAGTCGGCCTACGCTTCGGGACTAGCCCGAACCTCGATGCTAGCCTAGCACTAGCTAGCTCGCACGCACCGCGTTACCACTTGCATGTTTCGTTTGACACCTAGTGCAATCCCCGCTATCTCGTTCCATTGCAACCATGATACATATTTCATGATTCTCTATTTTTCTCCCATCACGTCGACGTCCATAACGATGAGATTGCTGTATTTCACAGGTGAGTATGCTAAAACTGTTACTCCAGATGCTACTTCACCAAATTAATGCACCCTTAAATTTGTTGAAAGTACAATCATAAGTCTCCATCCAGGGCCCTAGATATCAAACTTTGGAGTATGATTCATATTCTGTTCAGCCTTCTTTTTTTTACCTAGTCTGAACTCAAAGTTTTTTTTTAGGCACCCTGTCTGATTTTTCAGAGTTTTTTTAAGTAACTTGTCTGAAATTTCATACTACTTTTGGTAGTGTAGGCTGAGCCTCGGACTTGTATCGGGGGTGCACTCTGAAACCGATAATACAAGGGTTTGCGCCAACCTGGCGGCGTGTAGCACTAATCAATACCATGTCCAACCAATCGCGGCTGCGCAACAGGCAGTGTTGGCAAGATTCCTTGCCAACACATAGCTCGCAGCGCGCTGCACCTTCGCTTGACACCACGACCATCCACCACACCCCGCCTTCATTGTTGCTAACGCATAGCTCGCAGCGCGCTGCCACTCTCACGTCACCACATGCATCCACCCCACCCCACCTTCCTCGTTGCCAACGCATAGCTCGCACCAGGCTGCTACTCTCAAGTGACCACATCTATCCACCCCATTCACCCCACCTTCCCAGCATTCACGCCCAGGTGCCGTGCATGCAGTGACCACCTGGGAGATGAGAGGTCCTAATACGGGGAACTCTCAACTTCCTCATGGTCACCGTGCTTGCCAGTCTCTCTCGCGTCCCTTCGTTTGCCTCGCCTGAAACTAGTGTAGGAGCCCTTGTTTCAGGCTCCCTTTTCCTAGTTCGCTACACCACTGCTCAGCAGGCTCAATGGCAGCCACAGAGGCTGTCGCTGATGGGCCCGGCGATGAGGATGATGCTGATGGTCGCCCAGTTTCCGACCCACTCACTGGTCTAGATCTCCTTAGATCAGTCTTACCGAAGCATAATCCACCGCAAGCGCCACCGTTGCAACCCAGCTCGAGCCGCCCATCGATTCCCAGAGACTCTGCACCTCTGCACGAGGCCGTCACTGAACCAGCGACCGCTGCGCAAAAGGCGGTGCCCCATGAGGCGTCCATCGGAGCACCTTCTCGTCCCACGCCACCGACGAAGGTGCGGTACCATCAGTCCACCATTGCGTGGGTAAGTCCACCTCCTCCATCGACCGTTGAAACTCCTGCGAGCGACGAATCTCCCATGCAGGACAGCTCAAAGCCCACGCAGGACAGCTCAAAGCCCAGGTCCGACAACCCTGAGTTGAAATACGAAGAAGCTTATGAGCGATTCAAATCCAAGTGGTCCACCGATTATAGTTGGCTTGCTCTAACTAAAACCTCTTCTGGTGCTCCTTCTTTCAAGTGCAGTATTTGCTCGGAGTTTGCGGGATTGAATGGCAAGTGTGGGTGGCGTACCGACGGAGCTACCAACGTGCAGCCGCAGTCTTTCAAGAAGCACGAAGGGACGGTGAAGCACCGATTTGCTCTGCAGCGGCAGGAGGACTTGCAGATAGTATGGGCGACAGCAGCGCATCGATATGCACCCGAAAGCGCAGGACAAGGAGCTGCTGCAGGTGTCGTCGCTCGTGGAATCGCTTAATTCATGGGGAAGTGCAACGAGCCCATGGACTCGTAGATCCGGCTGGTGCGCTACCTTTTCGAAGAAGAAGGTGCCCGGGTTTCCCGAGCATGGCTATGGCACGTACTACAATACGTAAGTAATGTCGGTTGTATGCCCCATGTTACTATTTTCTCTTTGACCGTCGCTAACGACTTCGTTTTTCTTGGGTAGGTACGGCTTTGGAAAATCTCACTCAAGCAATTGAAGCGTGGCTCCAAACAACGGAACTGGAGCATCTTCTCACGAGCCTCTTCATCGGAATAATACTAGACGAGAGCATCGACCGTCGGCGCGACAAACACATGATTGTGTTTGCCACCTTTCTCCGTGATGGCCAGGTTGTCACTGAGTTCATTGCTCACCTGACGATAGAGAAGGCTGACGCTGCATCTTTGTGCAGTTAGTTGCTTTCAAACCTCAGGGCTGTCGGCGTTGACCTCCGGCGTATCTCGGGAGTGAGCACGGATGGCGCCTCTGTGATGGTGGGGAGTCAAAACGGTGTGGTTGCTCGTCTGCGAATGCTCATCCCCAATCTGGTCTCGTTTCACTGCATCGCTCACCTGACGATTGAGAAGGCCGACGCTGCATCTTTGTGCAGTTTGTTGCTTTCCCACCTCAGGGCTGTCGGCGTTGACCTTCAGCGTATCTTGGGAGTGAGCACGGATGGCGCCTCTGTGATGGTGGGGAGTCAAAACGGTGTGGTTGCTCGTCTGTGAATGCTCATCCCCAACCTGGTCTCGTTTCACCGCATCGCTCACCTGTGCGTTTGTGTTTGAATGTCATGTGTAAACGCCGGTGATGTATTTTATCATTTTCAAACCGTGTGTGTGGTTCTGTTTGGCAGGGAGGCGTTGGTTGCCAAGGCCGCAGAGAAGGCGATACCAACCTTCCACATAATTGACGACGTGATCCGCGCCATCGCAGAGTACCTCGGGCGACTGTCACCATGGCATCAGCGCTTCATGGAGCTGCAGGAGGTGTTCACGTCCACCAACCTCGAGGTCCAGGGAATAAACGACGTGCGGTGGCTTTCAAGAGGAGCTGCAGTCGCCCGCTTTGTCTAAGTCCTTCCTACCATCATGGTGATGTTGTCGGAGTGAAAGGGCCAGACCATGTACGAACGCGTCACGTCTTACAGGTTCCAGTTCCTCATCAGGTTCCTCGCGGACCTGCTGGAGCAGCTCAACGTCCTCTCCTCGGTTTTGCAGAAGCCGGAGGTAAGTGACTTTCTGTGTGTTGCTTGTTTTGGTTCCAATACAAATCCCTTAGAACTGATTTACTTTGAATGTGTGTGTTGCAGCTCGAATACAAGCAGGTGCACACGCAGATTGTGCGCACAACATCGATCTTGGAGAGCGGTACATCGACTATGGAGACGACTTCGGAAAGGGGGCTCACCGAGAGGCTGTACCGCTTCATTGAGAAGCACAGTCCGAGTGTGTCACCAGAAATGGTGGTGGAAGGAGCATCGTCTGACGGCTGTGTTAGAAATTAAGGACGGAGTCTAGAACGTTCAGAGGCCGAAATATCTCAAAATCGTTGGATTAAAATTCTGGACAAAAAAAACGTGTTCACAAGAAACGCCGTTGACAAAAAACTAACTGTTAGAATTCCGCCAAACTCGACTATGATGTAGCCCTTAACCGTGGCCACCTTTCCCAATTTGAATCGTATCCAAAGGTGGACTATAACTGGAGTTATGAATTTTAGTGCACTAAGGGGTATGCTGCCGTGGAAGATTAACTCAATCACAAGAGTCTCACAAGTTACACACAAGAGAGTTAGAGTAGCACATAAACCAGGTAGGAGGGAAGAGGAGGACGAGAGGGAAGGTCCCAAGGGAGTCCCCAACCAAGGAAACCCCATGCCACACAATTTCCCTCTCAATAGGCAACCCAACTTTCACCCTTGTCATTTTCCCAACCTCCACAATCCACCTCACCCCACTTGGCCACACTTGCCAACCTGGTTTGGCTTCACCCAACCACTTGGCAGCATCTACAGTGATGGGTACGAATTTCCCAACCCCCAAAAGTCTGTACCCCATATAAAGTCATTTCACAACTTCACAAAGTCGCCATAACCGAATTTCAGAAACATACGAACTTCAACGTTCGTAACTTTCTTGTTCGTGCTCCGATTGAAGCGATCCTTGGCTCGTCGAAAAGTTCTCGAGCAAAACAATCACTCCAAATATCTGCTCATTTCAAATGACATTCACAAACACTCAAAAAATCCAAACCACACGAAACACAAATTTCTTGCACACGCTCACACCACGCATGCAATGCACGAACATATGATGGGAGGCAGACAGACGTGAATGCGAATGATAGCATCACATAACAGGCAGTCTCAACCACTTCAAGGTAAAACTTCACGGGCGCACCAACCCAAGCTATCGTGGGCCAGGTCATCACGATGCCTGCGTGGCGCTCTGCACCGACATGGCCGAGCTCGTCGTCAAGAACCTCCAGTCAAAGCTCGGAGACCTTGACTCTCTTATGGAGTGAGGCTGTTTATTCCAGACATGTGGCAACCGCATTGGGACTGGGACGCACGGCAGGCACAACCTGGAGTGGCTGTTGTCGCTTGTGACGTCATTTCGCGCAGATGAAGCCAACGAGATCCTACCAGGTCAGTTTATGTATCACCCCGTCCCCCCTTTGACAACGGCTTTTTTACTAAAACCGTGTCCTGATTTACCTTGCAGACATTGACAAGAAGAAAGTTGCGACGGAGCTACGGACGCTGTGTCCAGTCCTTGCCAGAGCTCCGAAGAGCGAGTGAAAGTTCCACACAAGACTTACCGCGTTTCTCATGACACCCGATTGGCAGCAGGCGTACCCCAACCTCGTCAGACTTTGGGTGGCGATTGCAGTGCTGCCTCTCAGCACGGTCGAGTGTGAGCGAGGATTCTCTTGACAGAATCTCATCAAAACGTGGCAGAGGGGCAGCATAAAGCATTGTAGGTTGAGTGATCTGCTTTGTATTCCAATGCTAGACTATGAGCTAGACGTCCCAAGAGTAGTAGAGATTTGGCGCAGCTACAAGACGCGCCGGCCGGTCACAGCACCTGCTGCAAGGAACAGGGAGGAGACCCCAAGGGCTAGGAAGGAGCCTGTAGACGAGCCAGTAGTAGAACGTGCCCTTGTAGAATCTCTGTCAGACTCTAATGCAGACACGTAAAAAATGTTCACTACAAGTGTTTTCATTTATAGAAAAAAATAACTGCTAGCCTGTAAGATTAGCATTGAAATGTTTGAGTAGTCTGAACTTTCAAACTAATATAGTTAGGTAACTCTGACAACTAGACTAGGAAGAGGGCTGTACTCTGAGGCGTCAGACTACCTCAAAACGAATCTAGGGGCCTGACTCCAGATCCTACAATATTTGTACCCCTTATATGATGTTAAATCTTACTGTAGTACCTTTTAAAAGACTCCAGCTCCTACAATAATTGTACAATTATTGTAGGGCAAAAATCATTGGAGTTTAGAATATATTGGAGGGTAAGAATTATTGGCAAGTATAATTATTGGTGCGGCATTATTGGTGCGAGGAAAAAAACGAATTGGTAAATGAATTGCTAAGTTGATATAAACACTTTGCGTTCCGCAAATACGATGAGGCATTGAATGACCAAGCTATTTTGTCTGTACCCACATGCGGTGGAAACACGATGAGGCAAACACATTGTTTTTTTTCCGCAAATAAAATGTGTTTGCCTTTTCGAGTTTGCTACTCTGGAGGAGAGTTGTAGAAAGAAAGGGGGATGGGAGAGAGCAGGGATGAAGTGTGTGAACAAGGGTAAGAGAGTGAGCTCGGGGGAAGTTTGTGAGTAGGGCTGCAGGTAAAACACTGCGAACAAGGGATGCAATAATGAGTAGGGGAATGGAGTGAGCAAGGGTGCGAGAGTGAGTAGGGCATTGGGGAACACAGTAAAAGGGTGAAACATAGCAAGTTTAGGGGAAGCGGTATGTGAGGGGGGATAGAGAGCGGTAAGACTATAAGGGAGTGAGGATGGAAGAGAGCGAGCGGAGTGGGAGAGGGTGAGATGGAGGAAAAGGAGCAAGCATAGGGGAAGAGAATGCGTAGGTTGGAGACTGAGGGGGGACATAGGTTTAGGGTGATACTTACGGGTGACAGAGGGGAATAAAAGTTAGCGCACGTACCAAAACTTCGGGTTGCGAATACGATGACGAATTGAATGGTCAAGCCGTTTTCTTTGTATTTGCGGTGCCTGGTGCTTATTTTGGGTCATTAGACATAAATGGCTTGGGCATACAAGCCTGTAACTGCAGTGGATAAGAGGGTTTGGCAAAGAGAACCTTGGAACAAGATGTGGGAAGAACGGGATTATGACAACACAAGATGTGGGAAGGGCGAGAGTCGGTATGGGGATGGGGCAGCAAAGTGAGCAAGTGGACAACGTTGTGTTTAGGGGGAAAAATAGCAAGCTAAGGGGAATAGAGTGAGGAGGGAGAAACAAATCCTCGTGACGGGAAGCAAGTGAGTATGTGAGAAGATCAAGCAGGTAGAAAGGAGTGACCTGAGGTTAGTAGTGCAAGCTGAGGGCAAGAAGGTGAGTATGGGGGGAATCTGAGGGTGGACGGAGGTTTACAATAATGCGTAGGTGAGGGCGGCGGGGTAAAGAAATTTAGTACCACGTACCAGAACTATGGATGAGAATGTTGTGGTCATCCGCTAGTGCCTTCAAAAATCCGCGTGCGTTAGTCAGGTCACCTTGTGTATTGAAATGCTATGTGATGGATGGAAATGAGGCACACAGTGATGAGCATTGCGCATTTGTCATATATGCTTAGCAATCCCGATAATGGAATGGCAAGTCTGTCGACAACCCTCGCATCCAACTGAAGATTCAAACCCTAATTGTGCTGTGTTACCCAATCAACGCCACATACTGAATCTACCCTAACATCAACGCCGTTGCCAAAACTTCACTCCGCGATCAGCGCCGTTTACTGCTATCCTCTAAAGAACACAAGTTCACTAAAATCTACAAGTGGGAATATAACCATAAAAAGATTTTATATGCTATTAGGTTTTAGTGTAGTACCTTCTATAAGACTCCAGCTCCAACAACAATTGTACAATAAATGTAGGGCAAAATATTGGAGTCCAAAACTATTGAAAAGTATGAATTATTAGCGCGTAGAATCATTGGTGCGGCACTATTGGTGTGGATGAAACCATATCCGGTGTAGGTTCTTCTAGTTGTCGGATTTGAATATGTGGGGGGGGGGGGAAGGGGGAGGAGGAGCGGGGAGGGCACCGTTTTGCCCCCGCGTCGTGTTGCCGACTGTGCTCTTGCTGATCCTACTCCCCTTCGTAATCGGGCCGAGGGGTCCTTCCCTCGGCATGTTCTAGTGGCCACGGCGACTCTTGGGCAGTTGTGGCGCTTGGTGGAGTGCTTGCGAGCCCTGCTGCTGATTCGGGTGAATGCCCATGAGTCCATCCAGCCGACCCTAGAGAGCACTCTCGATCTCGACCCGAAATCTGATTGTCTGGCAGTAACCGAGCAGCTTTGCATGCTTGTGGCTCCCGTGTTGGCTGCGCCCGCGCGGGGAGGCACGGCGATCGGACAGGTTGACGAAGTGGTCCGGTTTCTGAGGCAGCACCTTCGCGTTGCTGTGGAGGACCCCGATTGGGATCCTGGCTGCCCTAGAGGCAGGCCGTATGTAGTTTCTAACACCCTATGCGCGTGTACGCGCTGCACTGTCCCGCCTTAGAGGATGCCGACAATTGACATACTTGTATGCCTTGCCATAATGTTGCACAGGCGTTTTGTTGTCCTTGCCGTCCCTATCGCGCGGCTGAAGGCCGCACATGCAAGCGTCGTTTTTCTAAAACCAGAATGGAATAATGAGAGAATGAAGGCCCGTGGGGCCCTTTATATAGCGAAGGGGCTAACGGAAGAGGGCTGAGGTTAGTGGGCAGAGGCTAAGTCCTTTCTACTCTCTTCTTCTCTTGAGCGTCGATTATTTTACCACAAAATGGAATACTTATAGAATGAAGGCCTATGGGGCCCTTGATATAGCTAGGGGGCGGATGGAAGAGGGTTGAGGGTAGAGGGCAAAGGCTAAGTTCTGAAAATAAATATGCAAATGGATTTTTTTTTCCCCTAACATCGTTCCATCGGGAAACAAGACAGCTATTGTGAATAACAACAAGAAGCGCAAATCATGGGATGCTCCTCCAATTGTTCCCTCAACACTTTTGAAAATCACTAAATGGCGTGATGGCCATGTAAGTGTTGTGATGTTCTGTTTATAGTGTTTGTTCCCTCAACACATTTGAAAATCACTAAGTGGCATGATGGCCATGTAATTGTTGTAATGTTCTGTTTATATTGTTTTGCCTGTTTAAATGCCTTGCTTGTTGAAATTTGGTTGTTTCCTCCTCAATAATTTATTGGTATGCCTCATACAAACCTCTGTCAGAATATATAACTATATTTTGTATAAGTGCATGTAGTTCTAGCTGTAGTGTAGTCACATAGGTGTTCTTTGTGGTGGTGCACCACTCCTTGCATGCTTCTCCTCTATTTGTACTTGTCATTCTATAGTTCAAACCCCTTTCTTGCTTGGACATCTCTCTTGTGCCTAGGTTAAACCCTAGCTCCTAGTCCTAGCTATGCCTATTATCTTAACATGGTAACAGAGTGGTTACGCCCTTGGCCTGTGGGCCCCACGATGCTTCCGCTGCTGTTTCCTGCTGTTTCCTGCCTGCCGCGCGCTCCGGGCGCACGGTGATTTTTTTCTTTCCGCCGCGCGCTCGGGGCGCGCGGCGGTTTTCTGCCCTGTCGAACCGTGTGTCGCCCCCTGTCGCCCGTCGCGAAGCCCCCAGGGACCCGCGCGTCGCCCCCCGTCGCCCGACGCGGCTCGCGCGGGCTGCGCCAGGCCCGCACGCGGCCCGTACGGGCTGCGCCAGGCCCGCGCGCGGCCCGTACGGGCTGCGCCAGGCACGCGCGCGGCCCGTACAGCCCGCGCGCGGCCCGGGCAGCCCGCGCGCGCCTCGTCCGGCCTGCGGCAGGCCCGTGCACGTGCCTCGTCCGTCCCCCGAGCTTCTACCGGCACCCCACCCCCGCTACTGCCTGCGTTCCTATGTTAGGGTTTGGGGGTGGAGGGTATGGGGGTGCCGTGTGTGTGAGCCATCTCCTGCTCCTCCTCCTCCTCTGTCTCCCACTGCTGCAGCTGCTGCTGAGGGGGGTGGATGTGTGGGAGTCGAGGGAGTGGCGCTAGGGGGGTGCCGTGGGAGTGTGGGGGGAGCCGAAGGAGTGGCGCTAGTGTCGCAGAAGGGGGTGTGGGGCAATGGGGGATAGTGAACGGAGGTAGCCGTTGTGGAGCCAGCAGCGCCAGTAGTCCGGGAAGGTCGTGTCCTTGCTCCGGTAGCCAGCGAGCCTGCTGACGTCGGTCGCCCGTGGGTCCGTTGCTCCTGCCGCTCGTCTTAGCCGCGGAGCCAGTTACTCATGGAGTCCGGATGCCCCTGTTCTGTCAGGGACTGTTCGTGTCCGGTAGCCACCGTACGCGCCGCTCCTATTGCCCGTGTGTCTGCGGCTTCACCCGTCGCCGCCTCCAATCTCCTCTCCTCTCACAATTCCTCCTCCTCCTCCTCACTTCGCCTCTTCTTCTGCTGCGCCCTGCAGGGTGTACCGCTTCAGGGGATGTTCTGCACATGACTATTCCTGCATGCACTTAGGGGGTGTGTCAGAATATATAACTATATTTTGTATAAGTGCATGTAGTTCTAGCTGTAGTGTAGTCACATAGGTGTTCTTTGTGGTGGTGCACCACTCCTTGCATGCTTCTCCTCTATTTGTACTTGTCATTCTATAGTTCAAACCCCTTTCTTGCTTGGACATCTCTCTTGTGCCTAGGTTAAACCCTAGCTCCTAGTCCTAGCTATGTTAGAATGAACAAGAGTGTTGGACTAGATGGGAATGGGAGTACAAATAGGAAACCCTAGAGTTGTGACCCCCCTATAGGCTAACCCACTATAGCCTACACAAATATAACATATAATGTTTGACACACCCCCATAGGCGAAGTGGGGGAGAGCAAGGGGTCACAAACCCAGTCAAAGCAAAGCAACACAAGCTCAGGGTGGATTCCAAGGATACCACACAAATTCCGAGCACAAGCAAGTGGTCACAAGACCAGTTCACATGCAGTTTGATAGTATAGCAAGAGATACAGTGATCACAACCTAGCAGCTGTAACATGCAGGTATATATATAGAGATCACAGTACAAACAAAGTCAAGAAGTAAGCAAGTGAGGTCCAGTAGGCACAAGGCCTAGAAGAGTACAAAAGCGCTGATGGTCACAAGGCTGAAGTGCCTTGGTGAACACATCAGCAGTGTTGGCCTCAGTGGCCACGTAGCGCAGACGAAGCTGACCACGCTGCTGCAGCTCTCGAGCAAGGAAGTACCGCAGGGCGATGTGCTTCGTTCTGTGCTCCAGTCTGTGCTCCTCACACAAGGCAATGGCAGCCTTGTTGTCAACGTACAGCACTGGAGGAGAACGAGGCCGCTCTCCCAAGTCGGTCAGCAGGTAGGTCAGCCAGCGTAGCTCCTGGGCCGCCATGGCTGTGGCGTAGATCTCAGCCTCACAACTGGAGCTGAGAACAGAAGAAGAGCGTGTAGAACGCCAAGAAACTGAGCCAGAGCCAAGGCTGAAGGTGTAACCCTGAGACGACCGCTGAGTAGCCTGGTCGTCCGCCCAAGAAGCGTCTGAGTGTCCAGTGAGTACAACTCGGTCTCGCCCTCCAAGCACTAGCCCCATGCCCGACGTACTGCACAAGTAGCGCAACACCCTCTTAGCGGCATCCATGTGCTCCTTCCTGTGACGGCCAGGAGCGACATAGCATGCAAGGATGCTAAGAGGGTATGCAAGGTCAAGTCGAGTGCAGGTCATCAGGTACATGAGGCAGCTCACAAGCTCTGGATATGGGCCACTCGGCTCTACGGACTCATCCGAAGGCAGAGCTGAGAGCGAGTGACCGGTAGGCAGAGGAGTGGACTGAGGCGAGGAGTACGTGAAGCGAAAGCGCTGAAGGACATGCTGCACCATGTGTGACCGAGTCAAGGTGATGGTGCGCCGTGCTCTGTCCCGGGTGATCCGCAAGCCAAGATAGCTTGTCAGTTCACCCAGGTCTGTGCACGTGTGTCTCCTCTGCAGCTCCGACTTCACGTGGGCGAGTGCCGCAGTGTCAGCAGTGGCAAAGACCAAGTCGTCGACATACACGAGGATGTAGAACGGCGGCAGCGAGGTGTCGGTGCGTAGAAACAGCGACGGGTCAGCAGTAGAGGGAGCGAACCCAAGAGCCGCAAGTGTCGTCCTCAGTGTGTCGTGCCACTCACGTGGCGCCTGGCGGAGACTGTAGACCGGCCGCTGGAGCCTCCACTGGGTACCAGGAGGAAATGACCCAGTGAAGCCAGGAGGGCGGTGCAGCCAGATCTCCTCATGCAGGCTGCCCTGCAAGAAAGCAGTGCTGAAGTCAAGTGAGTGAAGCTCGTAGTCGCGCTGAGCGGCTATGTGCAGCAGCACCCGAAGAGTAGTCATCTTCGGGGTGGGGGAGAAGGTCTGGAAGAAGTCTACTCCCTCTCGCTGACTGAAGCCTCGAGCAACGTAGCGCGCCTTGAAGACAGGAGGAGAACCCGGCGGCCGCTTCACCCTGAAAATCCACATGCCACTGACGATGTTCGCCCCAGGTGGGGGAACCTCGTCAACGTAGGTGCCTGTGGACTTCCAGGAAGCCATCTCTGCGTCCATGGCTGTCTGCCACTGAGAGGAGTAGGGACCCGCCATCGCCTCAGCGTAAGAGCGCGGGGTCGGGATGTCTGGTGCATCCGGGTCTCCCTCAGGGGCAACTAGCATGGACACGAGATGGGGCAAAGCAGCAGCAAAGCACTGGAACTCCTCCTGTCTGTCCTCAAGGACGTCCGTGCCAAGAGCACACTCACCCCCAACGGACGGAGGACAGACAGACTCAGACTCAGCAACAAGGCTAGCGGCGTAGTCTAGACGACAGCGGGCAGCAAAGTCAACCAACTCAGCGACCAGAGCAGACGCAGCAGAGGACTCAAAGGTAGGGTCAGTGACAACAGTGGCGAGGAGACGCGTGACAGTGGGACTGGCAGCACGACGGGAGTCAGACTCCAGGTCAGGAAGAGTAGGTAGAGAGGACGCAGGAGGAGACGGCAGAGGGACACGCTGAGGAGCAGTGGAGGGATGCAGAGTCATGTAGTGAGTGCCAGGGATAGGAGGAGGACGCTCACGTGGGACACGACGACCAGTGCGAGCAGTACGAACAGGCGACGCAGGACGAGACTCAGGCTCACGACGCTCTGTAAGACCTCCTGTGGGACCAGTGTAAGGAGAGGGACCAGGGAGAGGCGAGGCAGGCGGTAACTGTGACTGCGACTGGACAGGCGGAGGACACTCTACGGAGGGAGGAGGACAAGGAGGAGGAGCCTGACCAAGAACCTGCTGAAGGAGCGGTACGAAGTACGGTCGCGGCTGCGCAGCGTCTCCAGAACCAGCAGGGACACCAGCGCCAGGGTCCTCAGCACCAGCAGCAGCTCCACCGCTCGGGTCCTCAGCACCAGCAGCAGCTCCAACGCCCGGGTCCTCAGCACCAGCAGCAGCTCCACCGCCCGGGTCCTCAGCACCAGTAGCAGCTCCAACGCCCGGGTCCTCAGCACCAGCAGCAGCTCCACCGCCCGGGTCCTCAGCACCAGCAGCAGCTCCACCGCTCGGGTCCCCAGCTCCAGCAGCAGCTCCAACGCCCGGGTCCTCAGCACCAGCAGCAGCTCCAACTCCAGGGTCGGCAGCACCAGGAGCGCCACTCCGAAGACTGCAGCGCCGCGTGTACCACTCTCGGATCTGCTGAAGGGAGGGGAGCTCCTGGGTAGGAGGGGAAGCACCGGTACCAGCTCCAGCAGCACCTCTCCGGAGGCCGCAGTACTGTAGGTACCTCTCCTGCAGCTGCTGTGAGGAGAGGGCTCCTCCAGGTGTAGCACTCTCAGGCTCAGCACCTCCAGACTCAGCACCCCCAGACTCAGCACCCCCAGACTCAGCACCTCCAGGCTCAGCACCCCCAGGCTCAGCACCCCCAGGCTCCGCACCTCCAGGCTCAGTACCCCCAGGCTCCGCACCCCCAGGCTCAGCACCTCCAGACTCAGCACCGCCAGGCTCCTCACGCGCAGGCTCAGCACCCCTAGCAGGACGAGACTCGACAGCTACCTCGACAGGCTCAACCGGGTCTACCTGGGACACACCTGAGGGAGCGGCACCCTGAGGGGGGAGGGGGTCTACCACAGCAGCACCTGGCGCGAGGAAGAGAGGCGGAGGGGGGAGCGGGGTAGTGCGGTAGGGGAAGAGGCGGTAGAAGGGGACGGACTCGTCAAAAGTGACGTCCTGGGAAGGCAGAACCCGGCTCGAGGTGACGTGGTAAAACTGCCAACCAGGCGCGTCCGGGACAAAGCCAAGGAAGACATAGGGAACAGCGCGACGGGAGAGCTTGTCCGCGGACGTGTCGCGAACAAAAGCTCGGGATCCCCAGACCCGAAAACGCGATGCATCGCCAACCTCTCCCGTCCAACGCAGTGTCGGGGAAGTCTCCGGCAAGGAGACACGGGGTCAGAGGTTGAGCTGATGCGCAGCGTATCGGACCGCAAACGGCCACAGAAAGTGGGGAGCAGCCGCATGGATCAGGGAGGTACGAGCGACCTCCATGACCAAGCCAATGCGGCGCTCAGCAACCCCATTCTGCTGTGGAGAGGCCGGAAGCGTGAACGACTGCTCAATGCCGTGCTCTGCACAGTAGGCTGCCAAGAGGTCGGAGGAGAACTCACCACCTCTGTCAGAGTGCAAGCGCAGGACAGGAAAGTCCGAGCGAAAGCGCTTGCCTAGCTGGAGACGGGCTCGGCTGATCCAGGGGATCAAAACACCAGGGACGTCACCCTTGGTGCGCAAAGGGAAGACCGTGGTGTAGCGCGAGTAGTCGTCAACAACTATCAGGAAGTACCTCTCTTGACCCTGACCACGGACGCGGGCTGGGCCCCACACGTCCATGTGGAGCGTCTGCAAGGGAGCAGTCGTCGGGGGAAAGGAGGAGGAGTGAGGAGCGGCGCGCTGCCGCCCCTCGACACAGGGAAGACAGGGAGGAGCAGGCGAGGGTGGGAGGGGAGGGAGAACCCTGGGAAGACCAGAGACAAGGTGTCGTTTGTGCATGGCACGAAGGCGCTGCACAGACGGGTGGCCAAGTCGGTGGTGCCAGAGGACAGTGTCGTGCGCCAGAGAGCGACACGAGCAGGGGGCCGACAGCTGGCCTGACGCAGACGCGGACGCGGACGCAGCTACCTGAGGGGACTCAGTGGTCAGTGTGTACAGGTCCGACCCCGGCTGCCGAGTGAAGGTAGCCAGGTGACGGCCCGTCCGAGCACACGTGCAGTGTGTCACGCGCTCGTAGGCAGGGGTGAACTGGTGAACACCCGCGTCTTGGAGCGCACAACCCGCCACCAAGTGTGGAGACCAGACAGTGTGCCAGACGGGACCGCAGGACAGGGAAGAACAGTGGAGGAGGTCGCAATGACCGGACCCCCAGAGGGGTCAGCGAGGGAGACAGCAACTGGCCGAGCAAGCGGCTCAAGGGCAGTGCGGTCACGAAAGAAACAGCGAGAAGCACCTGAGTCCAGGGTGAAGGTGTGCAGTGCCTCAGTCGACTCAGTACCAGGGGAGACAGACTCACTAGCACCTAGAGCGACAGCCTCACCATCACCTGAGGTGGCAGACACGCGAGTACCTGCAGTGGCAGTCTCACTAGCAC
This sequence comes from Closterium sp. Yama58-4, assembly GCA_947470075.1. NCBI lineage: Eukaryota > Viridiplantae > Streptophyta > Zygnematophyceae > Desmidiales > Closteriaceae > Closterium > Closterium sp. Yama58-4. The sequence continues at coordinate 1,427,545 of CANIUD010000036.1, forward strand.
CTAGAGCAGCAGCCTCACTGGTCAGAATGCCCGGGTCGGGCGGAACACGCAAGTACTGAGCACCCTCTCCACTAGTAAACATCGCATACATGGCAGTGAGAATAGCATCAAAGTCTAGAGCCCAGATATCAACTCCCTTCCTCTCCAGATCAGCCCAGCGGGGCAGCTCAGCGCCATCAGGGAACTGGGCGCGCCAAGCGTCGTCAAGGCGCGAGAAACAGCGCTGCGTGGGGTGCGGCCTCCCACACGTCTGACCAGTGCGGTCACCAGTGCGGATGACGTACGTGCAGCTAAAGCCACGCGCCCCCGGGCGCTGGGAATACCACTCACGGGCCTCCTGGAGCGACGGAGTGTGCTGCTGGCTCAGACCACCGCCAGCGCCTCCACGACCACCACCGCCGCCGCCACCTCCTCGACCACCTCCTCCCCTGCCGCTGCCACGACCACCTCCGCCCCCGCTGCCGCCCCCGCCCCTGCCACCGCCTCCGCCGCTGCCGTCACCACCCCCACTGCCGCCACTAGCCTCTCCAGCCCCTCCTCCACTCCCACCGCCTCCACCCCCACCTCCCCCGCTGCCACCTCCACCCTTGCCCCCTCTGTTCCTGCGGCGCCCGCTCGGAGCAGACGCGGTCCCGACCTTCTCAGCACCAAGGAGGTCGACAGCAGAAGCAGAGGCTACAGAGGGAAGAAGGGGGGAAGGGGAACACCCCTCAAAGAAAGGGGTGCGGGGGTCGCCACGAGAGGCACCTACAGCGACGATGCTCGCCTCAGCTGCAAGTAGTTCCTTCTCGAGGAGGGCAATGGTGAGCTCAGTGGGGCAGCGAGCTAGAAAGTGATCCCTGACTGCGCGCAGAGAGTCAGGGAGGCGGGTGACGATGTGGTAAAGAGTGAGCCAGAGCGGTGGGGGGTTGCTAGCAAGGAACTCGTCAGGCATAGCAGCGCGGAAGCGGGCCTCACTAGTCTTGAGGTGGGTGATGAGGTCAGCAACTGTGTGAAAGGAGGCCAGGTCGGGGAACAGGTAGGGGAGTGAGAGGCGGCCTAGTGCGGCAGAAGCAGGTGAGGAGTAACGAGCGACGACAGCAGTGTACAGTTCCTTAGCAGTCTTGTGCTGGCCAAAGTGCTCGCGCTCATCTAGCGGCAGGGAGTTGCGAATGGCAAAGCGAGCATGGCCTAGGGCGTGGTCGTACAGTGAAATGTCCTCCTTGGCAGTGAGCTGTAGGAAGAGGTGCAGGTCATCGAGCCAGGTGTCGAACTTCACTGGGCGGCCCTCAGCATCGAAAGCGAGTACAGGAGGAGTAGCCATAGTAACAGCAGCAGTAGCGGTAGCAGTAGTAGCAGTAGTAACAGTAGTAGCAGGAGTAACGAGGCCGCTGGGAAGCTGTGCGCGGGGTCAACGGGGCCGGCGGTGCCTCTGTGCGGAGTGCGGGCGGGGTCGACAGGTCCGGCGGGGCGTCTAGGCGACGCGGGCGGGATCGACGGGCCGGCGGGGCCGCTAGGAGGAGCGCGGGCGGGGTCGACGGTCGGCAGCGGCGCGTAGACGGGCGGGCGGCAGCGGCAGCGGCGCACGGGCGGCAGCGGCAGCGGGCGCGGCAGCGGCAGCGGCAGCGGTCGACGGGCGTGCGGCAGCGGCAGCGGCGCACGGGCGGCAGCGGCAGCGGGCGCGGCAGCGGCAGCGGTAGCGGCAGCGGCGCACGGGCGCACGGGCGGCAGCAGGCGACAGGCGGGCGGCAGCGGCAGCGGCGCACAGGCGGTTGCGCGCGGGCGGCGGCCTGCGTACGGGCGGCGGGTGCGCGGGGCTGCGGCCTGCGTGCGAGCGACGGCAGCGCGAGGCGACGAGCTGCGGGCCGGCGGGGCCACGGCGGGCCGCGCGTTAGCGGCGCTGGCCTCGCAGGGAGCTGGCGGGCCGCGCGCACAAAAAACGAGCCGTGCGCGGGTGGCTAGCAGGCCGCGCGCGCGTGGTAGGGAGAGGCGCACGAGGGCGCGAGGGCGCACGAGGGCGCGCGGTAGTAAGAGGCGCACGAGGGCGCGAGGGCGCACGAGGGCGCACGAGTAGAGAGAGGCGCACGAGGGCGCGACTAACGGAACGGTGGGCCCGTAGTAGGAGGCGGTCCTAGGTGCCTAACCTAGGCTCGTAATACCATGTTAGAATGAACAAGAGTGTTGGACTAGATGGGAATGGGAGTACAAATAGGAAACCCTAGAGTTGTGACCCCCCTATAGGCTAACCCACTATAGCCTACACAAATATAACACAGATAATGTTTGACAAGCTATGCCTATTATCTTAACAACCTCTTCTAGTGTTTAACAATTAATCCCACATCGTATGCTTGTACGTGGTTATGCTCTTTGCGCAGGGTGGATGTGGCATTGCGAAATTTTGATTGTAAGTGTGCGATTATTTGCGTGTGTAAAATTGGATGTAAAATTGTGTATGTATGAGTATGCGTGTTTGTACGTGCGTGTGCGTATGTATGAGAAGTGGAGCACCAATTGTGTACGAGGTGCATGCGGGTGGAATTTTGTGAGAAGGCGCATGCATGAGCTTGCAACTGTTGAAGTGTGCAATCGTGTGAATCAGAAGGTGACTATGAGCGTGTGTGTCTACACATGAGTGTACGTGTAGTAAAAACATACGTCTATATGAATGCGATCGCAAGAGTATAAAAATCGGGTTGTGTATAGAATATGAATGCGCGCATTCACGTGAATTCAGAACCGTGGCTGCACAAGTTTGTGAATGTGCGAATGCGAAATCGTATAGTGCATTTTTTTATGTATGTGTATCATTCTCGTGGTTGCTTATTTCTATCACTTGCATCAACATTAAAAAATATGTAATTCTCAAAACGTAATTCAACACACTTCTATAATATGCTGGGCATAAGGGTCTAATCTTGCATGAAGGAGGAATGGAAGAGAACGGAGAGGAAAGAAGGGGGGAAAGGGAAGGGGGAGAAAGAGGAGAATGAAAGGAATTATTTTGTGCGTATTTAATACATTGTAGCGCCTACGCACTGTGTCCAGTCAGTGTCTTGTTTTAAGCCTTCCGCGGGTCGTGCCGTCGCTGCCGCCTTCGCCTGCACCACCATGTGGCCCTTGCGTCGAGGGGCGGCTCCGCGCCACCCCTCACTCCTCCTCCCTTTGTCCGGCCACTGCCCCCTTCAAGAATCTCCAGTTGGACGTCTGGGGCCCCGCTTCTCGCTCTGGTCCTGAGCGAGAGAGTTTCTTTCTGGTGGTCGTCAACGACTACTCTCGTTACACCACCGTTTTCCCTTCAGCGAAGAAGTCTGACGTGACTTTTACGCTAATCTGATGGTTGCTCACCACAGAGGGTACTCATCACCGTTGTGTCAGTTGTCTTCACTCCGACCGTGGGGGTGAGTTTCGCTCCGGCATTCTCGCCAGTTTCTGTGCTGAGCAGGGCATCACCCAGTCTTGGACCCTTTCAGAGTCTCTACAACAGAATGGGGTAGCTGAGCGCCGCATAAGCTTGGTCATAGAGATTGCATGCACCTCCATGATCCACGCCCCTACGCCACATTTTCAGTGGCCCCACGCAGTTCGGTACGCTGCTCACCAGCTGAACCTCTGGCAACGTATCTCCAGGACAGGGGTTTCACCGACCAGTCTTTGGACCGGGTCCCCTGATGTAACGTCGCGCTTTCATGTCTGGGGTTGCTTGGCGCTTGTTCCCGACACCTCCGCGGACAAGCTCTCGCCTCGCACCCTTCCCTGTTTCTTTCGTGGTTTCTCAGAGGACTCCTCTGACTTCACCTTTTACCACCCTCCCTCTCACCGGTTCTTTGACTCTCGCGACGTGCGCTTCGACGAGCTAGTCCCCTATTACACCCGTTACCCCTGTCAAGGTCTCCTGGTTCCCCCCCCCCTCCTCTCTTTCTGGCTCCTGCTCCCGCTGCCTCTCCGGGACACCCTCCCCCCAAGGTCGAGCGTTTCCCCCCCCCCCCCATCCCCCCCCCCCCGCCTCCCCCACTCGGTAGCCCCTCGGGTCCCGTTTCCTTCTCCACAGTCCTCCTTGCAGTCACCGTTGCAGCCATCAGCACTTCCTCTACAAGCTACTGCAGACTCTGAGGGTACTGGAGTTAGTGGAAATGCTAGCTCTGGGGGTGTTGGAGTTGGAGCTGAGCGTGCACCTGCCGAAGGTACTGGTTCTGGGGGCGGAGTTGGTGGGGCTGTCCCTGGAGGTGCTACGCCTAGGGGTGCGGGTGCGCCTTCTCCTGAACCTGGAGAGACTAGGACTGGTCGCGTTGCCGTTGGGGGTGCTAATTCTAGAGGTGGTACGACTGGTGCTATGGAGAGCGGAGCTGGGGCTACTGCGTCTCCAAACGCCACTCCTCCTCCCCACCCCTACCTGACCTGGCACCAGACTCTTCTTCGACTTGGGTGTGAGGAGCAGCGGAGGTTGGAGCGAGAGAGGGTGGAGTTGGTGCAGCAGCAGCGGGAGCTTCAGCAGTTGGATCAGCAGCAGCTGGAGCAGCAGCACCACCACCACCACTAGCACCAGCACCAGCAGCCGCAGCAGCAGCAGCAGCAGCAGCAGCAGCCGCCCCTGACCCCTGTCACTGGCCTCCGGGCCCTTGGTCTTCCCCCTTCTCTGCGTCCTCCTCCTCTCCTCCTGTGTACATTCCGATGTTTCCTCCTCGTCCTCAGACTCAGACATTCCCCTCATCCTTTTTCTCACACTTGGGCTCCTCGCTCTCCTCGTGCTCGTCCCTCGTCCCCTGTCACTGACCTCCGTAGTGTCCTGTTTCGTTCTAGTCCACCTCGTCCTTCTCCGTTTATGCTTCCCTCCCCTCTGGAGTCGTCCCTCACTGCTACCTCCTCTAATCCTGTCACAAACTACTACCGCACGTACCGTCCTGTTACGAACCCTCGTGCCTCTGTGTCCTCTGTCGCAGCGCTTATTGCTGCTGTCACTGAATTCGTTGCTCTTCGCCGCCTTGACTACGCCACTCGTGTCGTGGCTGCTCCTCCTACCCGTCCTCTATCCGTCGGGGGTAAGTCTGCCCTTGGCTGTGACGCCCTAGAGGACAGGCAGTTTGAGCTAGAGTTCCTGGCAGCCGCTTCGCCTCATCTCTGTGCCATGCTCCTCGCCCCTAAGGGACACCCCGACGCCCTTGACATACTGGCTGCACTTACGCTGATGCAGTGTCGGGGCCTTGGGCTCCTCTGAGAGCTGCCATGGACTCAGAGATGGCCTCCTACAGATCCACAGGCACCTACATCGACGAGGTTCCCCCTCCGGGGGCGAACGTAGTCGATGGCATGTGGATCTTCAAGGTGAAGCGGCCACCGGGATCTCCTCCGGTCTTCAAGGCGCGCTACGTTGCTAGAGGTTTCAGTCAGCACGAAAGGAGTTGACTTCTTGCACACCTTTGCGCCTTCCCCAAATATGACTATTCTTCGGGTATTATTTCACGTAGCAGCGCAAAGAGATTACAAGCTGCACTCTCTCGACTTTTCCACTGCCTTTTTTCAGGGTATCTCGCACGAGGAGGTCTGGCTGCGTCGTCCCTCTGCCTTCACTGGCACCTTCCCACCTTGGACCCAGTGAGTAGCACCCCGTGAATGGCACGACACTCTTCGCTCTATGATGTCTGACCTTGGCATTAAGTCGTCTACTACCGACCCATCGCTGTTTGTTCGTCGTAGGCCCATACCTTTCTTTGTTCTTGTATGTACGTCGATTACCTGGTCTTCACCATTGCAGACATGGTTTTTCTGGCTGAGGTGAAGTCCAAACTGCAGAAGAGACATACTACACTGACCTTGGTGAGCTGCGCCACTACCTTGGCCGTCATATCACCATGGACAGAGCAGCTCGCACCATCACTCTGACTCAGTCACACATGGTGCAGCAGGTCCTTCAGTGGTTCGGGCTTCAGCAGTTCTCCACTGCACAGCCTACACCACTTGCTGTTGACCACAGACTCACTGGACCCTTTCCTGACGAGCCGTTTGAGCCTAGTGGTCCTTACGCAATGTTTGTGGGCTGCCTCATGTACCTGATGACTTGTACTCGGCCAGACCTAGCCTTCCCTCTCAGCATCCTTGCTCGCTTTGTTGCGACTGGGAGACACAGTTCTGTTCACTGGACAGCTGCTGTGAGGGTGGCAAAGTATCCAGCGACGACATTAGGCATGGGGCTTGTGCTTAGAGGTAGACAGCGAGTCGTACTCATCGTTCACTGTGACTCCTCTTACGCTGACGACATCAAGACTCTGAAGTCCAACAGGGGTACCGTTTCAGCCTGGCTCGTGGAGGTCTACTCGATCCTCGTATTTCGCGACCTCTACCGCTGAGGCCAAGATTTACGCCGGAGCCATGGCTGCACAGGAGCTGCGCTGGTTGACCTTCTTGCTCACTGACCTAGTGAGCAGCTGAGCTCTGCACCGACCTTGTTCACTGACAATAAGACGATGATTCTCCTTTGTCGAGAGCCTCGACTCAAGAGTAGAGTGAAGCACATCGACGTCAGGTACTTTCTCCTTCGAGATTTGCAGAGACGAGGACAGGCTCGTTCGGACTTCGTGGCCTTCGAGGCCAACATTGTAGACATTTTCACCAAGGCCCTTCTGCCTTGTGACCACCATAGGCTTTGTGTGCGGTTGGGCCTCGTTGACACAGAATCTGGTCTACTATAGTCTTGTGAACTCTTGGACTGACCTTGTGGCTCTTTTGTTTGTGCTCGGACTGTGTGGTGACGTTGTGATCCACCCTAAGCTTTGTTTCATTGTGATTAGCCTTAAGACCTTATGCCTTTGTTGTTGCCTGACACCAACCACTTAGTCTATGAGAGTGTGACGATAGACACTAGTGAGGCATGTCATGTGGGGTATAAACATTAGGGTTTGTTATATGTACCCCAATTGATTCTAACGACATTATTCTTTCCCATTCTGAGACAACGTCACAATGTTTTATCGTTTCTGCCATTTTCAAAGTGTAAGATTAAATCCCGCGGGCCAAGTTGCGGACCACGCGGGTCAATATTACTAATCTTGGCCATTCACAATCCTAAACTTGGTCGTGACAACTTGAGACTTTGGCAACCAAATCCGAAGTCCCCTCCTTTCGAAGTGTTGCAAAGGGTTGGGCGAAATCGTAACAACCCTCGCCCAACACCCCTGTCAATATTTGTGCTGTGCACCTTTCCCCACAGCCCAGCGCACAACCTTACTAAGGTTGAACAACTTGGGCTGCGGGCTTTAAAGTGTGTCGGGTCTGCAAGTGTGGTAAGGATCATCGTAATCCATTTTATCATTCGCCTTATCACAGTTGATATGTGATGTTGTTTGTCGTTTGTGTTATATTAAAGTGCGCCGGGTACGCAATTGAGGTGGGGATCACTGTTGGGGCATTGCTTTCCATATCATTCACCCATAGTTGTTACGTGTTGGTTTTGTACATGGTCATTGGTTGCAAATGATTTGCATTTACATCGAGTGGGTGTCGTTTTGTCAATTGTGTTGGATGTCAATTTGTGATGGCCAATTTTTACAGTTGTCGTATATATCGACGATGGAATAATAGGCCTCATGTTATTATTTGGTATAGTCTATAGTGAGGTGCTCCTTAGTGAGTACAACTCAGTTAGGTTTGCATGTTTGTACTGCCTTGCCTTCCTACTCTCCACATTCCGATGCACTCTATTCTTGAGATGGTTCTGCTCTAGGTGCTTGTGTAGCCTCCGGACCTGACACGCCTTTGACTGAGGCGTCCCTGTCTTTCACGCTCGACTCTGGCGCGTCGCAGTGTTTCTTTCGCGACCACACGACCCTCACGCCACTCCTTACTCCAGTTCCGGTAGCGCTGGCTGATCCTTCTTCAGGACATGTCATTGCGCGTAGCTCCACCACCCTCCCATGCCTTGTTGTCCCTTTTGGTGTCCTGCGCGGCCTGCACATCCCCTCGTTCACTAGGAACTTGGTGGGTGTTGGATACCTCCAGGACAGGGGGATCACAGTTACCTTTGTAGGGGGTGGGAGGACTGCGGTCTGTACAGACGCTGCTACAGGTGCTGTTCTTGTCAGAATGTTGTATTTGTCTAGCCTGCAGTGGGGTACTCTATAGCGAGTACAGCCCAATCTAGGGTTTGCTATTTGTATCTCAACTGCTGCTAGTCCAAACCTCTCTTTCTGTTTCTAAACTTTGCCTACTACTTCTGACATGCTATCAGAGCAGGTCGACCCCCTTGGGTCGATCCTGTGGGTGGGCCCACCACCTAATGCTTCCGCTGCTGTTCTACTTGTCGCGCGCCTCGGTCGCGCCCGGACAGTTCTGGCCATGTTCACTAGGGAGCCCCGCCCGGTCTCTATGTTCACCACACCGAGCGCTCCCCGGTTTCTTCTTCCGCTCAGGTCGCTGCGTCCCCTCCGGTCCCAGTGTCTAGTCAGGTTCCTGTTTCTGGTCACGTAGTGGTGTCTGGTCAGGTTGCTGCGTCTTGCTCCTGTCTGTCCCTAGCCCACCCGACTGTCTTGTGGCACCACCGCCTTGGCCACCTGCTGCTCCCCCGCCTCCGCAGCACGGCCGGTCACCGTCTTGTCTCAGGTCTCCCACGTGTCTTTCCGTCGCTCCCTCCCTCGCTTGCTCCACCTTGCACTCCTTGCATCGCCGTCCGCCTGCGCGCCACTCCGCACTCCTCCTCCCTTCGTCCGGCCACTGCTCCCTTTCACACTCTCCATCTGAAGCGTCTGGGGCCCTGCCCCTACGCTAGGACCTGAGAGGGAGCGCTACTTTTTAGTGTGTATTCACGACTACTCCAGGTACACTACGGTGTTCCCTCTCACGAAGAAGTCCGAAGTGACTACTACACTGATCCGGTGGCTTTTGGGAACTGAGGACATTCGTGGCAGTCGTGTCCATTGTCTCCACTCCAACCGTGGGGGTGAGTTTCGCTCCGGCGTCCTTGCCGGGTTCTGCGGCGAGCAGGGCATCAAACAATCCTGGACGCTTCCGGAGTCCCCACAACAGAATGGGGTTGCTGAGCGCCGCATTGGCTTGGTCATGGACATCGCCCGCACGTCCATGATCCATGCCCGTGCGCCCCATTTTCTGTGGCCCTACGCGGTTCGCTACGCCGCCCACCAGCTGAACCTCCAACCGCGTGTCTCGCGGCCAGAGGCTTCACCGACCAGTCTTTGGACCGGGTCCCCTGGTGTTGGGTCGGCCTTTCGTGTCTGGGGCTGCCTTGCGCTTGTCCGCGACACCTCTGCGGACAAGCTCTTGGCCTGTGCCATCCCCTGTGTCTTCCTTGGTTTCCCGGTGGGCTCTCCCGACTACTCCTTTTACCACCCGCCCCTCCTCTAGTTCCTCGACTCTCGTGACGTCCGGTTTGTCAAGTCAGTGTCTTACTACACCCGGTACCCCTGTCGAGGTCTCCCGGTTTCCCCTCCCCCCCTCTTCCTCGAACCCTCTCCTCCCCCAGCTCACGCTCCTCCGATACCCCTGTCCCCTCCTGGTCCAGCCCCGTCGGGTGAGTCTCACGCTACCCCTCTACCCTCGGTCGCGCGTCAGGTAGCGTCTCCCTCCCCGCAGTCCTCCTCATTGCAGTTCCCTCAGCAGCCCTCGGCACTCCCGCGACAATTTACTGTAGACTCAGGTGGTGTTGGAGCTGGAGTACTGCCACTTGCGGTACTCGGTCTAGGGGCGCTCGTTCGAGAGGCGTTGGAGCTGGAGGTGCTAGCACAGACGGTGCTAGTTCTGGGGGTGCTAGAGCTGGAGGTGCTGATGCTGGAGGCGCTAATTCTGGGGGTGCTAGGGCTGGAGGTACTGGCGCTGGAGGTGCCAGTTCTGGGGGTGCTGGAGCTGGAGGTGCTGGCGCTGTAGGAGCTCATCCTGAGGAGATAGGGGCTGGAGGCACGACTACTGCGGCGCCCACTGCGCCTCCCCACCGTTACGACACATGTTTCCAGGCTCTTTGCCGGCTTGGGCGCGAGGAGCAGGAGCGGTTGGCGCAGGAGAGGTAGGAGCTGCAGCAGTTGGACCAGCAGCAGCAGCACCGCTGCAGCAGCTGCAGCTGCCACTTTTACAGCAGCTGTTCCCTCCTGTGAGTGGCCTTCGGGCCCTTGGTCTTCCTTCCTCTCCTCCTGTCCACTCAAAGACCCCACCGCGTACGGTCCTACGTTTTCTACTCCGGACTCGGCTTCGGCTGTTTTCTCTCCTCCTCCGTCACAGTCGTCTCCTCCTGTTGTTCCGCACGACTGGACTAGTCGTTGTCCTCAGCGTGCTCGTCCCTCGTCTCCTTTTGACAACTTCCGCACTGTCTTGTTTTGTTCTAGTCCTCGTCGTGCTCCGCCTGTGTGTTCTTCCTCCAACTCTCGAGTCGTCTCTCACTGTCTTGTCTCACCCTATCACTGACTACTACCGTGCTGCTCGCCCTGTTCTCACACGTGTTCTTGCCTCACTTGTCACGGACCGGTGTGCCTCTCCGTAGTCTGTCTCGGCTCTTTCTGCCGCTGTCAATGACTTTGCTTCCACCCATCGTCTTGAACTACGCCACGCGTGAGGTGGATTATCCACCTCCCTGTCGTCTGTCCGTCGGGGGTGAGTCTGCCCTTGGCTGTGACGTCCTAGAGGACAGGCAGTTTGAGCTGGAGTTCTTGGCAGCCGCTTCCTCTCTCTGCGCCATGCCGCTTTCCCTTGAGGGAGACCCTGGCGCCCTTGACATACTGACTCCTCGCACGTACCGTGAGGCAGTGTCAGGGAACTGAGCCTCTTAGTGGAAAGCGGCTATGAATTTAGAGTTAGCATCTTGGAGATCAACAGGCACCTACGACGACGCAGTTCCCCTTCCAAGGGCAAACATTGTCGATGGCTTGTGGCTGTTCCGCTTGGATCACCTCCTGTGTTCAAGGCGCGCTACGTGGCTAGGGGATTCAGTTAGCGTGAGGAAGTTGACTTCTTTCAGCGTGGGTGTTATTGCACGTAGCAGCACAGCGAGACAACGAGCTGCACTCCCTCGACTTCTCCACTGCGTTCCTCCAGGGCCGCCTACACGAGGAGATCTGGCTGCGCCGTCCTCCTGGCTTCACTGACACCTTCCCACCTAAGACCCAACGCAGCCTGAGGCGACCAGTCTACGGTCTCCGCCAGTCGCCCCGTGAGTGGCACGACACTCTTCGCTCCACGCTTCGTAACCTTAAGTTTCGCCCTTCCTCTACCGACCCGTCGCTGTTTGTTCGCGCTAGTTCCACTACTGTCTTTAAAATTGTTTACGTCGACGACTTGGTCTTTGCTACAGCAGGCAGGGCAGCTCTGGCTGAGGTGAAGTCCGAACTGCAAAAGAGACACACGTGCACTGACCTCGGTGAACTGCAGCGCTACCTTGGCCTGCAGATCACCAGGGACAGAGCTGTGAGGATCTAGGATCGAGCTCAGAAAAGTGGGTTTGAATTGAATGAATCACCTGGGTACACCATGATGCTATATATAGGCTCGACACAAGGCCCAGTAACCAGGTGTTACGCGAAGGTTCCGAGGGTCGCGAAGCGTCCCGAATAGACCCTCACGAATTTAAAAGTCGATTCGGTGGCAACCGAATAGCCTAGAATTCGGTGTACGTAACCTAGCTCGGTGCTATAAATATACTAAAATATAGTAAAGCACCTAGCCTAGGAAATCAAGCAATTCATGCATGCATAAAATAAACCTATGCTAGAAATAGCATAATAAAGTAAAGGCAAGCAAGCATAGCTGGCATAAGCCGCTCGCACCATCACACTGACTCAGTCACACATGGTGCAGCAGATCCTTTGGCGGTTCAGGTTTCAATTCTCCACCGCACAGCCCACTCCTCTTGTCCTCTTGTCGTTGACCACCGACTCACTGGCCCTTTTCCCGATGAGCCCTTTGAGTCTAGTGGTCCCTACGCAGAGCTTGTGGGCTGCCTCATGTACCTGATGACTTGTACTCGGCCGGACCTCGCCTTTCCCCTCAGCGTCCTCTCTCGCTTTGTTGCGACTGGGAGACACCGTCTTGTTCACTAGACAACTGCTGTGAGGGTTGCAAAGTATCTGGCGACTACATCAGGCATGGGGCTTGTGCTTGGAGGGACACAACCAGTTTTGTTGACCGGTCATTGCGACTCTTCCTATGCTAACGACGTGGAGACTCAGCGTTCGACTCAGGGTTACTGCTTCAGTCTGGGAGCTGGTGCTGTGTCGTGGAGGTCTACACGGTCATCAGCGCAGATGCAGAGATCTACGTTGGTGCCATGGCGGCATAGTAGTTTCGCTGGTTGACCTTCTTGCTTACCAAGCTTTGTGAGCGGCCTCGCTCTGCACCGACCTTGTACGCTGACAACAAGGCCATGATCGTTTTGTGTCGAGAGCCTCAACTTGAGAGCAGAGTGAACATATTGACGTGAGGTACTTTCTTCTGCGAGTGCTACAGCGACGCGGCCAGGCACGTATGACTTTCTAGCCTCAGAGGCCAACACTCCCGACGTTTTCACCAAGGCCTTGGCGCCTGGTGACCACCACAGGTTCTGTGTGCAGCTAGGGCTTGTTGAGGTAGGCCCGCGATTGCTGTAGTGTTGCTCTTGTTGTTGTGCTCTCTTGAACTGGCCCTGTGGCCACTTGCTTGTCGTCGGAATTTGTGTGATGCCCTTGAGATCCACCCTGAGCTTGCTTTGCTTCTTGTATTGACTGGTCTTGTGACTGTTTGTTCACCCTGCTTACTTTGATGCCCCTCACTTACCGGTAGCCTATGGGGGTGTGTCAAATGTTATTATTTGTTATAGTCTGTAGTGAGGTGCTCCTTAGTGAGTACAACTCAATTAGGTTTGCATGTTTGTACTGCCTTGCCTTCCTACTCTCCACATTCCGTTGCACTCTATTTTTGAGTCACATTTTGTTTAACCATTTTTGGAAACTCGTGTTCCATCAATGTATCCGTACCGTAATTTTCACAGCTTTGGAGCACTTGTTCTTAATATGTCAAAATGAATGCTTCAGACGTTGGGAAAATGACAAGACCCTAGATGTTCGTTCAAGTCACCCAAAGAAAGTGCTATCAAGTGTACAGAGTTGCTATGCAACACAGGAAAAGAGGCTCTGGAACAAGGCAGCTTTTATTGATAATAGGTAGGTTGAGGGTACAATTTTGGAATACAATATGGGGAGCGATGCCCAGATCAACGTGGATTGCCGCTTGCCAGACAATTATTGGATCCCCCTGGATTCTTCACTTCCACGATACAGAAACTTCTGGTAACTGCGTTTTGGTCCCAGAAGTTACCTATCGCCCGCAAGCGGCGCAGAAATCTCTGCTTCGCAAACTCTTCGCTAGAAGCGCACAGCCGCAGCGCGTGAGCGTACGAGTGAAACGCGGTGGCCTCAAGACAACATATCCGCTCGCTGTCGCCAACAATAATTTCGTTGCCGTGGGGAATCTGGGTGTTTGCTGCTGCTTTGACGGCGACTGACATTTCCTTGCTTCGAGCATTCCGAACTGCCTTCAGACATTTCTGACACCTTCACAGCAGCATCGCTTCCACTGCCGTGGTTCTTGGCTTGCTCCACCTTGGTATTCCCGACCAACTGACAGACGTCCATCTTGCTCCTGTCCCTCGTGACTCGCTGCGCGTTTTTTGCCGTCTTACGAGTGCATCGCAATTCACCTTCAGCTGGTTTCCGTGCCAGCAGCTGCTCACTTCTTGTCAGTTTTCAAGCAGCTGCTATACTGTCAAGTTCGGCACCGAAGAATAATAACTAGGACGAGATTCCAGGCTCGCACTTCGCGAATTTCGTTAGTGCAGCTCAATTTTTCCCCAGCGTCGCTAATCGCATAGCTAGAGGGCCTATAAATGGCTTGCGACTCGGAGAAAGATTTCTTATCCGTGCGGATCGCATTGCTCTTCGCATCGCTCGCGCTGGTCGGCCTGCGGCCAGCATTCGTGCTCGCCGCCACGGATCCCGCTCAAGGTAAGGCTCTCGTCGTCGCCTTCGGCTATTTCATTCGCGACTGTCAGATAGGAGCGCGGCTCGACGTTTTCGTCCAACGGAAGACAAGCGCTTCGTTCAATCTTGAGCCTCAAATTTCGTCCCTTCCACTGCCCTCCCACGCCCGAAATTCCAATCTAACACACGTACATAGCCTTCTTTCCCCATAAAACCATACACCTCGCCTCATGCCCAAGTCCATCACAACACAACCGCCCTCGTCCCTCGCAGCATCACTGTTAGCATGCACTCCTCACACGCCGTTTAGCACTCAGCAGCGCCGATCCACGCGTACCACCGTACGCCAGTCACCGGTGCGCGATGCCCGCGATCATGCGCGCCTCATCGCATCCATCCCCTCCCCCCTCCCCCCCCACCCCACGCTCCTCTTCCGCCCTGTAGTGGCGGCGCTGCGGCAGGTGGCGGCGGCAGTGGGACGGCCCGACGAGCTGCCGTTCAACGCGTGGGCGGGCGACGACCCGTGCGGGCCGGACGCGCAGAGCTCGTGGGCGGGCGTGCGGTGCGACGCGGGCGGGGCGTACAACGTGGTGACGGAGCTGTGAGTCCCGCCGGGGGGAGGGAGAAGGGGGGCGCGGAAGTGGCCTTGGGGGGCCTGCGCTGTGAGTCATGTGGGGGGCCGTTGGTACACGCGATTCTCCACCATTTCCTATCGAGGTGGTGGAATTCGTGTGGTGCGAGGGGTTCGGAGAGGGTGCGCCGTGCGCTCAAACCGTGGCTGGACCCGTTGCTGTGCGCGTGGCGTGTTACCGTGGCTCAAACCGAGGGTGCGCCGAGCGCGCGTGCATCAGCGGCAGGGTCGCGCAAGCGAAGACGAGAACCTGAGGGTGAAGGAGCGGTTGGGGCCTAAGGGATTGCAAGGGGGGGGGTAAGAGTGTGCGACTGCACTACCAGTTCACGACGCAAAAAAGGCAGCTTCCTCGCAGCCCCCAGCGGCATTCTTCTTGTCCGCCTTGCTCAAACCGTCTCCACGGTTCCCCATTCACTTGCGCCCTCTCAATGGTCATCTCCACCCCGCATTCTCCCCCTTTCGCCACCACCCGTCTCCCCCTCTCTCCCGCTTATCTCTCCTCCCCCTCCCCCTCCAACCACCTCGTCCCCTTCCCCTCTCAACAGCGATCTACAGGACGCGCGTCTCACGGGCGACCTGCCCGCCGCCGTCTTCGACCTCACCGCGCTGCGCTTGCTGTCAGTCCCGCCCCCCTCGCCTTCCCCCACTCCCCTCAACCCCTCTCCACATCTACCCGCTGCTCCCAGTCGCTCACGCCACTTGCTCGTCGCCCAGAAGAGTCCCAGAGAGTCCCAGAGAGTCCCAGAGAGTCCCAGAGAGTTTCAGAGAGTTTCAGGGAGTTTCATAAACTTGCAAATAGTTCTAGAGAGTTTCCAGGGAGTCCTCACGAGATATGGGCACTTCACTTTTCCCATCCGCCTCCCACACACTGCACGCATCACACAGCCAGATGCCACAGCATCGCGACACACAGCATTGTGACACACCCTACCACCAACCGCACTCACCCCTACAGTCACCTCCCCCTGGCCTCCCCTTTTTTGAGTCGACTAAAAATTCACTCAAAGCTCGTCTCAGATTTCCCTCGTGACCTTTCCCTGCCTTCCGTCTCGCCGCCTGTCCCTGGCCCGCACTCCCCCTTGCCAGCAATCTGGCGCTGAATCCGAAGCTCACAGGCTACCTGCCGGACGCTCTTGGCAACCTCGCCCACCTCACGCTGCTGTGAGTGCCCACCTCACGCTGCTGTGAGTGCCCACCTCACGCTGCTGTGAGTGCTCTTACCAACACACCAACCGCACTGTAGCTTCCCTGCCCTCCTCCCTGACAGCATCTGATTCGGCCTACGCTGGTGCCTCCCCCTCCCAGTGTGTCCCCTCCCCGTGCGTCCCCTCCCCGTGCGCCCCCTCCCCGTGCGCCCTTTCCCTGCGCTCCTCCCCCTCCCCCCCAGCGACGTGCACGGGTGCGGGCTGACGGGGTCCATCCCGGCCACAGTGGGGCGGCTGGCGGGCCTCAAGTACTTTCTGCTCAACCAGAACCGCCTTGAGGGCTCCATCCCATCCACCGTCAGCGCGCTGCAGCAGCTCTACATGTGGGACGTCATGGATAACCGCATTGAAGGCACTGTTCCATCCTTCGTGGGTGCTAACCAGCTTGGACACCTGTGAGTGGGTGGGGGTGGGGGAGGGGGTGGGGGTGGGGGTCGGGGTGGTGGTGGGGGTGGGGGTGGCCCGGGTGGGTGACGGGGATGGAGGTTGGGGTGTGGGTGGGTTATGCATGTAGCGGTGAGCGCGCTGCAGCAGCTCTACATGTGGGACATCATGGATAACCGCATTCAAGGCGCCGTGCCCTCCTTTGTGGGCGCCAACCAGCTCGGGCACATGTGAGTGCGGTGCACCAGTGACTGGGGTGCGCGTGTGATTGGGGTATGCATGTAGCAGTGAGCTTGCTGCAGCAGCTGTACATGCATACACCAACACAACACCTATACGCTTGGATCAAACTTCAATGACACCCCATCTCCGTCGTCTAACCTGCCCCTGTTCCTTCTCTTCGTTGCATCCCTCTTCTCCCCATACGTCCCCATGCACCTCTCTTTATCATGCGCTTTCTCCCCCCTCCTCCCTCCTCTCGCCCACTTTTTTCCCCACTATCGCTCCCGCAGCCACATGAGTCGCAACCTGCTCACCTCAGTGCCGGCTCACATCAGCAGGCTGCCAAAATTAGAGCACCTGTGAGTGCCGCCACGCAGCAGCTTTTGAGTGTCAGACATGTGATAGCTTCCAGCACGCCCACTTACAGCACACACCAGTGCAGCCTTTCCCTCACCTCATGTGTTTCACACACCATCCAGTCCTTACGGGAGTACCAATTCTTAACATTCAAATGCAATCCTTTTCCCATCTCTTCGTCCCTCTCCAATCACCTCTCCCATCACCTCTCCCATCACCTCCCCCATCTCCTCCCCCATCTCCCCCATCTCCTCCCCCATCTCCCCCATTTCCTCCCCCATCTCCCCCATTTCCTCCCCCATCTCTTGTCCCCATCCCTCACTCCAACTCGCCATGCATCGTCTCCATGCATCATTGCCATGCATCATTGCCATGCATCATTGCCATGCATCATTGCCATGCATCATTGCCATCCATCATTGCCATGCATCATTGCCATCCATCATTGCCATGCACCATTTCCATGCATCATTGCCATCCATCATTGCCATGCATCATTGCCATCCATCATTGTCATGCATCATTGCCATGCATCATTGCCATGCACCATTGCCATGCATCATTGGCATGCACCATTGCCATGCACCATTGCCATGCACCATTGCCATGCATCATTGGCATGCATCATTGGCATGCATCATTGCCATGCATCATTGCCATGCACCATTGCCATGCATCATTGCCATCCATCATTGCCATGCATCATTGCCATCCATCATTGCCAGCCATGCATCATTGCCATGCACCATTGCCATGCATCATTGCCATCCATCATTGCCATGCATCATTGCCATCCATCATTGCCATGCATCATTGCCATGCATCATTGCCATGCATCATTACCATGCATCATTGCCATGCCATGCATCATTGCCATGCATCATTACCATGCATCATTGCCATGCCATGCATCATTGCCATGCATCATCCTGACACAGGCTGGTGGACAGCAACCGGCTGACCCATGCCATCCCAGAGGCCCTCAACAACACCAACCTCACCGTGATGTGAGTGCCACCAGCTCTCCCCTGCATTCCACGCTACCTCGTTCCAAGCATGTGTAACCTTACTGTACATCCGAGCCATGCACGGCTTGCCACAGTCAAGATTTCAAGACATTCCTCCCTGTGACCAACCCAGTCACGCCCTTGTGTATTCCTCTGTGCCCTCCCTCAATCCCCCACTGCCCCGCTTATCCACATACCAGCTACTGGAGTAACAACGTGCTGCCCAGCCTGCCCACCACGTGGTTCCTCCCACACCTCAAGGACTTGTGAGTGCTGCCCCTTGCTCATGAGAGTGCCGCCCCTCGCTCAAGGACTTGAGGGAGCAGGAATGAGAAGTGAGGGGAGGCGTGATGAGTGAGGGGAGGCGTGATGAGTGAGGGGAGGCGTGATGAGTGAGGGGAGGTGATGGCAAAATGTCTCCTAGGCTTGAAGATGGCCCAAATATTTGTGGTTCTTGTGTGTGTGTGTTTTTTTGTGTGTGTGTGTGTGTGTGTGTGTGTGTGTGTGTGTGTGTGTGTGTTTTTGTTTGTGTGTGTGTGTGTGTGTGTGTGTGTGTGTCTACATGCCCCTCTCTCCACGTGCACCAGCCTCGTCAGCAACTGTTCGCTACCACCCCAGCCGCTGCCATCCTTCCCGCTCTCTGCCGGCCTCGCCAACCTGTGAGCCCAACTCCCCTCATCCAATTCCTCTCATCCAACTCCTCTCATCCACCTCATCTCATCAACCTCCTCTCATCCACCTCCTCTCATGCACCTCCTCTCATCCTCCTCCTCTCATCCACCTCCTCTCATCCTCCTCTCATCCACCTCCTCTCATCTATTTCCTCTCATCCCACCTTCTCTTCCATCCTACCACCAGTGCTCTCATTTTCCTCTCCCACCTTCCATCCACACTACTCCCCACCTCAACCCTCCTCCCTCTGTGTTCCCCACCTGCAGCGACCTGAGCAGCAACAACTTCACAGGCGCCATCCCCTCAACGCTCTTCCAGCAAAACCCCAACCTCATCAACCTGTGAGCGACGCACTGTCTAACCACCCCCATGAACTCTTTGCACCGTTCTTCACCGTTTTGAAAGCGTTCTACGATCCCTGTTGTGCAGCCAGTGCTGCGTGGCCTTACCAAGTGCGTCGTGTGCAATGGGCGGCCGCGCTTCTGCTCCTTCCCCCTGCACCCCACCACCCCTCCACCCCACCCCACGCCCACCTGCCTGTGCAGCAATCTGGCGAACAACATGCTCACTGACCACCTGCCTCAGCTCGTCACCAATGCCACCCGACTGCAATCCCTGTGAGCCGCCACTCCCTGTCAACCACCACTCCCACAGTTCATGCCGGGGCATTTCCCCTTGCTCCTCCCATTCCTTTTCTGTATCATTTCCTCGCATGTGCGTGTCTGTACCCCCACCTGTACCCCCACCTGTACCCCCACCTGTACCCCCACCTGTACCCCCGCTTAAGCCTGCGCCTCCCTGGTTCCATGTACCTGGCAGAGAGTTCACCTGACCTCACTTGGCATGCCACGACCGCACTTCTCCCCACCTCTTCCAAACTCTGCCTACCCCTGTTCACCCCTGTGCACCCCTCTCCACCCCTGTCCACCTCTCCCCGCACGGCAGCTTTCTAGCGGACAACAACCTGACGGGCGCCATTCCCGACATGTCGGGGCTGACGAGCCTGGTGGCGCTCTCCCTCTTCGACAACGACTTCACTGCCGTGCCGCCCCGCCTGCTCAACCACACCAACGTCACTCTGCAGTGAGTGCCGTGCAGTTCGGTGCAGTGAGTGTGGTGCAGTTCGGTCCAGTGAGTGTGGTGACTGCAGTGCAGTGAGTGCAGTGCGGTGAAATGGTGTGAGTGCAGTGAGTGCAGCAGATAAAGGGCGCAGTGATGTGAGTGCGCTAATCCCTGGGCACCAACGAGCGCTGCAGAGCAACATGAGTGCATCGGCACTGGGGTTGTCATCACGGTTGGCAGTGACGTCATCACAGCCACTTCACACCTCACATGCTCTCTTCCTCTGCTCATCTCCTTTCTTCTTTCCCCCAACTATCCAGGCTGTACGGCAATGACCTGTGCAAGCCCTTCCGCATGGAGATCGCGCAGCAGTGCTCTCCGCCGCGCCCGCTCACGCAGTTCACGGCGCAAGCCATCTGCCCGCAGCTCGCGTGCGACAGCGACCTCTACCGCGCCAGCCAGCCGCTCTTCCTGGCCAGCAGCGAGTGCGTGTGCGTGTCACCGCTGCGCACCGACCTGGGGCTCTACCTCACGGACCTTGTGGTGTTCACGGCGGACCTCGTCGCGAGCCTGGAGGAGCGGCTGTATGCGCAGCTCACCAGCCGGGCACACATCAACATCACCCGCGACCAGGTGCGCTGCGCTCCATGGCACTTACAGCTGGCATGGTCCCCTGTGCGTAAAGTTAAGAAGGCATATTCTTATGTGGATCGCACAACCATCACCTACCAGAACGAAACTGTAGCCCTCTCACCTTCCAGTGCGCCATCTACGATCTCCTCCTCACTTGAGGCCTGTCAAGCCACTAACGCTCACTTGGCATGCACTGGGACTCGAACTCGAGACCTTTGAATCTGATACCACTTGTAGGCCCAGCCTGCTACAGACTGATCACAATCCTAGTGCTCCACCAACACATGCCACCCCTCACAGCGCTTCCCACCCCTCATTCCTCCTCCCACCTTCCAAACCCTCATGTCCCATCCCTCCCCTCCCACCCCACAGGTGCAAGTGACGGGCATCAGCAGCCGCGCTTCCCTCGCCTCACTGGCGTCAACATTCGCGTCGGACCACACCACACACGAGTCCACGCTCATCATCACCGCTCTCTTCTTCCCGCCCGCCGGTGACGACTCCTGGCTGCCAAGCGACACGCCACGAGCCATCCGTGCTGCCCTGTCCACGCGCGACCCATGGCTGCGCGTCAGCCTGGACGAGTTTGGATCTTATCGTGTTGAGGCTTTCTACGGCCCCGCTCGTGCGTCTTGGGGGGGGGTCGGGGGGGTGGGGGAGAAGGGAGGGGGGTGGGGGAGAAGGGAGGGGGGTGGGGGAGAAGGGAGGGGGGTGGGGGAGAAGGGAGGGGGGTGGGGGAGAAGGGAGGGGGGTGGGGGAGAAGGGAGGGGTGGCAAAGTAGGGATGTGGGTGGAAAGAAGGGAGGGGGTTGGGGAAGAAGGAAGGGGGTTGGGGAATAAGGGAGGGGAGTGGGGAAGAGGCGAGGGGGGTGGGGAAGAAGGGGGAGGGGTGGATCACGGAATTCTGAAGGAAGCCATTGGACGCTGTTCCGTGCTACCATCTCTTGGGTTGTGTGATGAAACCGGTGTATGGCTGCGCATATAGCATACTGTTTTGATAGACGGGTGTGATTGTACGGTGTGCCAATGCACACATAACACATCTCCAAGGCCTCTCGGCCACAGCCCCAGTGCCTCTCTTCCCACCCGCACCCACTCGTGTGTGCCGCCCTTCATACATTCTCGCTTCCATCCACTCGCCCTCGTTCCACCCGTCTTTCCTACAAACCATACTCTCCCTGCCTGCTTTCTCCCGCCATCCTTCATCTGCGTCCCTCCACTTCCCCCTCCTCTTTCCCCCCATCCCCACCCCAAACACCACCGTACAGCCTACACCCCTCCTAACCAGCCCTCATCGGGGCTGAGCACGTGGTCATTGCTGTGTTCTGTGCCTCCATCGCCTCAATATTCCCCTCCCCCCGCCCACACCACACCACACCACATCCCGCAGCGTACACGCCCCCCGAGCAGCCGTCATCGGGGCTGAGCACTGGAGCCATCGTGGCCATTGCTGTGTGCGGCGCCACTCTTGTCATCACTCTCGTGCTCGTGCTGCTCTTCCGCCCCTGGGAGAAGCGAGGTGAGCGAGCAACGGAGAAAGGCAGCGGCAATGAGCAGGGAGGGAGAAGTAGACGTGTTGAAAAGTCGCTCATGGTGTTGGTGGTGGTACAAGGGGAGTGTGA
Organism: Closterium sp. Yama58-4; assembly: GCA_947470075.1. Classification (NCBI taxonomy): domain Eukaryota; kingdom Viridiplantae; phylum Streptophyta; class Zygnematophyceae; order Desmidiales; family Closteriaceae; genus Closterium; species Closterium sp. Yama58-4. The sequence continues at coordinate 1,449,261 of CANIUD010000036.1, forward strand.
GGCACGCAGGGGAGTCTGAGACCTTCCATTGATGCTGCCATTCATTTAGGGGAGGAGCCTGGCACGTGGCACGTGGCACGTGGCAGGTAGAGAAGCACCTTCAGGGAATGACCTTGGGATGACCTCGTTGCTTGCTCCACACATGACTGCCCCGCTGCACCTCTGCTCACCTCCCTTAGGCATCACCCTCCTCCTCTCGTCATCATCCTCAATGCACCGCCCTCCCCCACCCACCACCTTCCCCCACCAACCGCCCTTCCCCCCTGTGAGGGCGCGCGGGTGGAGCCATGCAGACTACGAGGCGTTGGAGGGCATCACCCTGCAGCACGCTCGCTGGCCTCCCCACCCTCCATCCACCACCCCCCTTCCATCCCCGTTGCACCCCCCTCCTTCCTTCCCGCACTCAACGCCCAACACCAGGGTGGAGCCACGCGGACTACGAGGCGCTGGAGGGCATCAACCTGGGGCACGCGCGGCGCTACTCACTGCAGCAGCTGCACGACGCCACCAATGGCTTTGACGACCAGCTGCTGCTCGGGCAGGGCGGATTCGGCAAGGTATGGCTGGAGCTGAGCGGATGCTCTTGGAAGTGGACACAAGAATGGCCCGAAGTGGTCTCCTCAAAGGCTACAGGTGTCGTCCGAGGGGGGTATGGGTGTTGCTGACCCACAATAAGAAACATGCCCTTTTACACTTGTTGGTTAGCGAACTGGAGCTATCCCTGCATGGTATGGTGAGCGTGAAGGGACGTGGGTTCGATTCCTAATGTCATCGACTTCTTGTGCCCTAGCAGTGGGCCCTCCCAGTGAGAGGAGTGTTAGAAGTCGACATTGGAATGGCCCGAAGTGGTCTTCCCAAAGGCTACAGGTGTCGTCCTAGGGGGGTATGGTTGTTGCTGACCCACAAAACGAAACATGCCCTTTTACACTTGTTGGTTAGCGAACTGGAGCTATTCCTTTAGATGTGGCAATCCATGGGATGTGTTGGTGATGGCTATGAGAATTGCACGAAAGCATGTGGGTGAGGATTGAAGGCGTCTTCTGTCGCGTATGATGTAGTGGCGGGCTCCAATCCCGTCTCCTTTACATTGCATGAGCAGCGCCCGCACCAAATCTATGAGGATCAACCCCCCTCCTCCCCCCTTTGTCCCCCTCAGGTGTACAGAGGGGAGCTGAACGGTGAGGCAGTGGCGATAAAGAAGGCGACGGAGAAGCGCCGGCATGACGGGGCGGACTTCAAGAACGAGATCGAGCTGCTCACAGCGGTGTCGCACAGCAACCTCGTGCGGCTCACGGGGTTCTGCGTGGAGAATGACGAGCAGCTGCTGGTGTTTGAGTTCATGGAGGGGGGCGCGCTGGATGCCTGGATCAAAGGTGGGTGGGCTGACACCAGATGCAGTGCGGTTGTGTGCGGTGGCATCAGATGTTGTGGGCTTGCAGGTGTTGGAATTTATGGAGGGCGGGGCGCTGGATGGCTTGATGAAGGTGTGACTGGCGTCACAAATGGTGCTGTTTGCTGAGGTCGCTCGTGTTTGAATCCACGGGGGAGCCCACTGGACGCGCCGGGCGCGTTTAAGGGTGTGCTTGCGAGTTGGGAATCTAAAAGGCACTGCAGAAGCGGATTTCGCACGTACTCTTGAGCATCTATGCTCTTGCTCTGTACACGCAACCAGATTGGGCCCCAACCCAACCCCCCAAACCCCACCCCCCAAACCCCACCCCCCAAACCCCACCCCCCAAACCCCACCCCCCCAACCCCACCCCCCCAACCACCCCACTTGCATGCGCCATCCCATGATGGTACCTTCTTCAACGTCTGATTTCTTGCAACGTCCATTTGCTTTCTGTCTCATCCAATCCCGCGCCACCTACTCGCTCTGCTAACGTGGCGGCAGGCAAGATGGGTCGCATGCTGACGTGGCGGGAGCGGATGCGCATTGCGCTGAACGCGGCGAGTGCGCTGCACTACCTGCACCGCGAGATGCGGCCTGCCATCGTGCACCACGACATCAAGGTGAGACGGACCGTGCCTTAGTCTTCCTACCATACATGAAGTATGCCTATGCTTGCTCCTGCACTGCGGCATCCAGCTGGGTCGGGCCATGCCTTAATCTTCATACCAAGAATGAGGTATGGTGACGTTTCTAATCTCTATTTATCCTACCCATACCGGAACGATTTCATATGAGGCTCACTCAATGTTAATCCTCCCTCACCGCTTTTTCCGTGCCCTCCCGCCCCCTCCTGCTGCGGCATGGCACCTGCAGACAGCAGCACTGGAGGCCAGGGAGGCGGATTTTAGCACGTCAAGGAGGCTCACTCGCTGTTGCACCACCCTCCCACCCCCCTCCCGCCCAACCCCCCACGGCAGCCGCCAAACATCCTGCTGACAGCAGCGCTGGAGGCGAAGGTGGCGGACTTCGGCACGTCCAAGTCCATGCCTGAGCGGGGCGAGCTCATGCCCGATGAGATCGTGGGCAGCATGGTGAGATGTTGTGTGGTGCAGTGCGGTGAGGTCATGGGCAGCCGGGTGAGATGCCATGCGGTGCAGTGCGGTGAGGTCATGGGAAGGCAGGTAAGATGCCATGCGGTGCAGTGCAGTGAGGTCATGGGCAGCCGGGTGAGATGCCATGCCATGTGGTCATGATGCCATGTGCCATTCAGTTGAACTGACAAATCGCAGCGACCTCTAAGGTGGCTCACAAGTCCCCACTCCCATCCCTCCATCCATCCACTCCCCCCATTTCTCCCTCTCCCCCCTCCCCTCAGGGCTACATCGACCCCTACTTCGTGCATTCAGGCGTGTTGACGGAGAGCAGTGACGTGTACAGCTTCGGCGTGGTGCTGCTGCAGCTGGCCACGGGGCAGCCAGCGCTCATCCAGCACGTGCCGCTCAGCCAGGTCGTGCACCACCTCGTCTTCGGCCCACACGGCCTCGCCTCCGTTGTCGACCCGCGCCTCCACGTCGCCCTCCTCGCCACCACCGCCGCCGCTGCTGATGGCGCCGATGCTGCTGCTGCTGCTGGGGGTGTAGTTGCTGCGGGTGTGGTTGGAGGCGGTGCGGGGGAGTGGGAGGAAGGGGGAGTGAGTGCGGGGGAGATGGTGGCGGGGCTGGAGGAGACGTTCAGCACGTTCCTGCGCATCGCGCTGTGGTGCACCGCGCAGCACCCCACGCTTCGTCCCGACATGGAGCAGGTGGTGTCGGCACTGCGCAGCATCCGGGACCAGCTGGGGATGGCTGGTGCTGGCAGCAGCAGGAGCCCGCGTGGGACCCCCAGTGGGTTCACCACGCCCTCGTCGTTCCACGGGTCGCTGCCTCCCCTTGACGCCAGCGCATTCAGCAGCCCCAGCGTGACGGAGGAGCAGAGCATGAGCGGCACACAGGAGTACACGTGGAGCGATTACAGCGTCTCACACGGGCCTGCTTCTCATCCCGGCTATCCCCCTGCTACCTCTGCTGCTGGTGGTGGCGGTGGTGAAGCATCACCAGGGGCCCACAGGCAGCAAGCGGCGCAGCAGCAGCAGCAGCAGCAGCAGCAGCAGCAGGGTACGGCACGAGGGGCGGGTGGATTGGCTCCCTTGTGGGGCCCTGGGCTTGTCGGTGGGGTGCACCCCCCTCCATCCAGTGCCGCCCAGGGGGGTGGAGCGATAGGAAGGGGGTACGCTGGGGGCGTGTCTGGTGCAGGAGGTGGAGTCACAGACGAGGAACAAGGGCACACTGACACGATGACAGGGCCGCGAGCTCGGTAGCGTGCAAGAAATTGGATTGAAATACGAATGGAGGGATTGGGGACTTGGGGTAATAAACCGGGAGTACTTGGGGTTGGAGCGATCCCGTCTTGTCTCCACCGCCTCGCCTACCTGTGCCTGGCACAGTCAAGCACTTCTCCCATCCTCCATGCTCAATTTCCACTCGCGGGTTCATCACCATCTCTTCATCATTGGGTACTACAGTAATGCCCCACATAGATTACCCCCCAGATTGAACACCAACTGGGTATATGGTTGCGCAATGATTTGTATCTCATGTTCGCCCAGCTATAAAACTCCTCTGATTTATTGTATTGCTTAGAACATCCCCTCCCTGACAATTTGAGATGGAGATGTGGAGTCACAGCCAGGGCTATGCCTGAATCCTAAGCATCCTCCGGAGAGGAGTGTGAGTGAACTAGGCAGCATGAGATAATGTTCAACTATGAAACTTAAGGTGTTGTACCCACTACAATGTCCTTCATTGTAGCCTAACAACCGAACACAATTATAAATATAGTTTAACACACAACCATAGGCTAAGTGAGGGGCATCAAAACAAACAAGGCACACAGAATGGGCATAAGACAATCAAGTGAAGTAACAGCAAAAATCTCAGGATGGATCACGAACTCACACACAGTCTAAGAGCAAGCAAGGGGCCACAAGGTCAGTTCAAGAGTTCACATATATATATAAATAGCAAGACTGACAGAGCAAGAAACAAGAGGCAAGTCTACAACAACCGAGGGTCTGCATCAACAAGGCCTAGCTACAGACAAGTTCTGTGGTCATCACCAGGCGGAAGGGCCTTTGTGAGGATGTCTGCAATGTTGGCAACAGAGGCAATAAAGTCCAAGCATGCCTGGCCGCGTCGCTGCAACTCTCGAAGTAGAAAGTACCTCACATCGATGTGCTTCACTCTTCCCTCCAGTCAAGGCTCTTGACACTGGAGGACCGTGGCCTTGTTGTCGGCGAATAAGGTCGGTGCGGAGCGAGGCCACTCACCAAGGTCGGTGTCGGTGAGCAAGAAGGTCAATCATCGAAGCTCCTGCGCAGTCATGGCACTGGCATAGATATCTGACCCAGCGCTAGACTGCGCCACAAAGCGACAAAGCGAGCCAAGACGTTGAGAGGAGAAACGAGGTATCGACGAGTACAGCTTATCAGGTACATGAGGCAGCCCACAAGTTCTGCGTAGGGTCCATTGGACTCAAACGGCTCGTCGGAAAGAGGAGCGGTGAGTCCGTGGTCAACGGTAAGAGGAGTGGGCTGTGTGGTAGAGAAATGAAGCCCGAACTGATGAAATACCTGCTACACAATGTGTGACTGAGTGAGTGTGATGGTGCGAGTGGCTCTGTCCCTGGTGAACTTGAAGCCAAGGTATCGGCGCATTTCACCAAGTTCAGTGCACGTGTGACTCTTCTGCAGTTCAGACTTCACGAAAGCCAGAGCAACCTTGTCTGTTGTAGCAAATACCAAATCGTCGACGTAGATGAGGACAAAGAAGTGAGTGGAGCTAGAGCGAACGAACAGCGATGGGTCGGTGGACGAAGAACTGAAACCGAGGTCAGCAAGTGTGGAGCGAAGAGTGTTGCGCCAGTGTGGAGAAAGCCAGTTGAGAAGTCCATTGCATGAAGTAACAACCGAAGAGTTGTCATTTTCGGGGTCGGTGAGAAGGTATGGAAGAATTCGACTCCCTCACACTGACTAAAACCCCTAACCACGTAGAGCGCCTTGAATACCGGTATATGTGGCGATCCAGGCGGCCGCTTCACCTTGAAGATCCACATGCCATAGACTACATTCGCCTTGGAAAAGGAAATTACGTCAAGGTAAGTGCGTGGATCTTCAAGACGCCATCTTCGAGTCCATGGTCGCCATCTACTAGGAGGCTCACTGCGCTGACACTATCTCAAGGTACGTGCAAGGAGTCGGTATGTCAAGGGCGTCGGGGTCTCCCTCAGGGGCTAGCAACATGTCATAGAGATGGAGTGAAGTGACTCCCAAGAACACCAGCTCAAACTGCCTTTCCTCTATGACGTCACAGCCAAGGGCAGACTCATCACTTGCAGACAGAGGATGGGCAGCCACCACACGGGTGTAGTCAAGGCGCCGGGTGGCGGCAAAGCCGGAGACAGCAGCAACAAGAACCGAGACAGACGATGGAGGGGCGGTAGTGTCCGTGACAATAGAGACGAGAACACGTGAGACAACAGGACTAGCAGTGCGGTGGTTGTCAGTGATAGGGTGCGAGGAGGCTGTCATGGACGACGCAGGAGGTGACAGCAGAACAGACTGAGGCGGAGAACGAGGACTGGAACGAAGAAAGACAAAGCGGAGGTCGTCAAAAAGAGACGGGGGAATAGCTGGTATTTTTTTGTGGCCTTCAGACATTTTTCAAAGTGAATTGGGAATAGTTGGATTTTCTTTTTCTTTTTCAACGAGGATTGGTGGTCAATTTTTCCAAATGCATGTGCTAATTTGGCATCACTTATGGAATCAACACTTCACCACACTCGCATCAAGCAACAGCACGGGCACTAAAGCACACACACACATGTAGCTTGTCTGCATAGACGTAGCAGAGCTGTAACAACAGTGTTGTGTCAAACTATATATATATATATGCTGTAGTATAATCTGTAGGCTGTGGTGGGGTAGCCCATATGGGGTACAACCCAATGTTAGGGTTTCTATTTGTACCCAAGCTTCCTCATAGTTCATCATTCCTGCTAGTTCATTCTGGCATGGTTTCAGAGCAATAGGTCCGTAGGACCGTGTCTTTTTTTTCCGAGCTCACCGATCGCTTGTTACCGCGCTACCCCACGTGTTGACCTGCGCTGCACCGCCTGCACGCGCCTTGCCCTGCTTGCCTTGTGACGTGCTGCGCTGCGCGCGCCATCCTGCTGCCCCGCACGCTGCCCTCTCAGCTCGAGCGCTGCCCGCTGCTGCCTCGCGCGCTGCCCTAGCTACGCGCGCGCCGCCCTAGCAGCTTGCGCACCGCCCGCTGCTGCCCCGCGAGTCGCCCCGGCAGCCCTCACGCTGCCCGCTGTTGCCCCGCGCGCCACCCCGGCAGCCCTCGCGCTGCCCGCTGGTGCCCCGCGCGCCGCCCAGGCAGCCCTTGCGGTGCCCGCTGCTGCCCGGCGCGCCGCCCCAGCCGCTCGCGCGCCGCCCCTGTAGCCTCCGCGCTGCTCGCTGCTGCCCCGCGCGCGCCGCCTTAACCGCCCGTGCACCACCCCAGCAGCCTGTGCGCGCCTCGCGGCTGCCCTGCGCGCTGCCCTAGCCACTTGCGCGCCGCCCCAGCAGCTCGTGCGCCGCCTCGGCGGCTGCCCAGCAGCCTTTGCTGCCCCGTGCGCCGCCACTGCAGCCCTGCGCGCAGCTTCTCCCGGTTTGCTCTCTGCCCTGTAGCCCGCGCGCTGCCCTTTGCCGCCCGCACGCTGCCCTTACCTGCGCTGCGATCATGGCGACTCTCAACGTCCTCACATTTGAGCCTGACGGTCGCCGGATAGAATTTGCCACTTGGCTCGACGACCTGCAACTGTTCCTTATGACCGATGCCAAAGACGGCGTTTCCCTGTACGATCACGCGCCTGGCTCCTCCGTTGCTCCTGATGACACCGCTGATGCTCTCGCTCGCTCAAAATGGCAGACCCGTGATGCTGCTGCGCGCCTCGCTATTCGTAATCATTTGCCCGATCACTGAGCGCGCGCACTTTAGCCAGCACAAGACAGCCAAGGCACTGTACACTGCCGTTGTCGCCCGCAACTCTTCCCCAGTCACTGCAGCCCTAGGTCATCTTCTCCTACCCTACCTGTTCCCCGACCTGTCCTCGTTTACCACCGCTGAGGACCTCATCTCTCACCTCCGCGCTAGTGACGCTCGCTTTCGTGCCGCCCTTCCAGACGAGTTCCTCGCCAAGTACCCCCCCCCCCCGATGTACTTTACTCTCTACTTCCTCGTCACCCGCCTCCCTGACACTCTTCGCTCAGTCAGGGACCACTTTCTCGCCCTAGACCCTACCACTCTCACTGTCGCCGACTTCGAGAAGCACCTCCTAGCAGCCGAAAAGAACATTCTCGCTGTAGGTGCTGCTCGTGGCACTCCTCGCACTCCCCTCTTTGAGGGGTGCTCCCCCTCCCCTCTTGCCCCCTCCTACGCCTCTGCTGCTGCTGCTGTCGACTTCCTTGGTGCTGAGGAGGTTGGGGCTGCTTCCGCTCCTAGTGGGAAGCGCCGCAGCGCCAGGGGCAGCAGGGGTGGCAGGGGTGGTGGAGGTGGCGGTGGAGGGGGCGGTGGTGGAGGCGGCGGGGGAGGTGGAGGTGGTGGGGGTGGTCGTGGGGGTGGAGGTGGTGGTGAGGGCGGCGGTGGTACCGGGAGCGGTGGAGGTGGCAGCGGCGGTAGTGGGGGAGGAGGGAGCGGTGGTGGCAGCGGTGGTGGGGGCTGGAGTGGAACCGGCCAGAAGGGGGGCTCCAGTGGTGGCCAGGGGCAGCAGCAGCAGCAGCAGCAGCAGCAGCAGCAGCGTCAGCGCCAGACCCCCACGTCTCAGCAGCTTCATGACTGGTACGCTCAGCGTGGGGCGTCTGGGGGTCCTGGTCGCTGCCCCTATATCATTCGCACAGGTCCCCGCGCTGGTCACCCATGCGGCAAGTTTCACATTGAGTACCGCTGCTTCTCTCGGCTTAGCGACGCCTGGCGCGCCAAGTTTCCTGAGGCTACTGAGTTCCCCCCCGGGCTGACCTGCTTAGGAGTGATGTTCCTATCTTTGATCTTGACTATGATGCAATTCTTGCTGCCATGTATGCATTGACTGTTAGTGCTGAGGGTGACTGCTACTTGTGTATGCCGCCTGACCCAGGTATAGAGACTGCAGCCCTAGGTGCTAGTGAGTCTGCTCTCCCTGGTACTGCGTCGGCTCAGGCCTTGCACACCTTTATACTTGATTCTGGTGCTTCCCGCTGTTTCTTTCGCGACAGTACCACAGTCACTCCCCTCCCTGCACCTGTCCCTGTCTCACTGGCTGACCCCTCTGGGGGCCCAATGCTTGCACGGTCCACTACTGTGCTTCCGTGCCCGGCGGTCCCGTCTGGTGAGCACCCGTCGTTCTCTACAAACCTGGTGAGCAACGCCGTCCTTCAGGATCACTGGGTTGCCACCGTTACTCCTGGAGGACAGCGTGTGACGACCTGCACGTGCTCTCGGACCGGCCGCCACCTGGCCACGTTCACACGTGCGCCTGGGTCCAGTCTGTACACCCTCACCACTGTGTCGCGCTACGCCCCTTTGTCTCCTCAGCTGTACGCGTCCGCTCAGGTAGCTACCCAGTGTGAGTGTCGCCGCCTGTCGCACCAGACTCTCCTTTGGCACCACCGCCTTGGTCACCCCTCCCTGCCCCGCCTTCGTGGCATGCACTCTCGCTCCCTGGTCTCTGGTCTTCCCAGGTCTCTGCCCTCCCTCCCTCCCTCGCCTGCGCCGCCCTGCATTCCTTGTGTCGAGGGGCGGCAGCGCGCCGCTCCTCACTCCTCGTTCCCTCCCACAGAGGCTCCACTGCAGACTCTCCACCTGGACGTGTGGGGCCCAGCCCGCGTCTAGGGACAGGGCCGCGAGCAATACTTCCTACTGGTCGTCGACGACTACGCTCGTTACACCACGGTCTTCCCCTTGCAGCGCAAGGCGGATGTCCCTGCTGTTCTGATCCCTTGGATCCGCGCTGTTCGTCTCCAGCTCCGCGAGCGGTTCCACTCGGACTTTCCTGTCCTGCGTCTGCACTCTGATAGAGGTGGTGAGTTCACCTCCGACCTCTTGCGAGCCTTCTGTGAGGAGGAGGGCATCCTCCAGTCGTTCACGCTTCCGGCCTCCCCGCAGCAGAATGGGGTTGCTGAGCGCCGCATTGGCTTAGTCATGGAGGTCGCTCGTACCTCCATGATCCATGCGGCTGCTCCCCATTTTCTGTGGCCGTTTGTGGTCCGGTACGCCGCGCATCAGCTCAACCTCTGGCCCCGTGTCTCCGTGCCGGAGACTTCGCCCACACTACGTTGGACGGGGGAGGTTGGCGATGCGTCGCGATTCCGGGTCTGGGGTGCTCGTGCCTTTGTCCGCGATACCACTGCGGACAAGCTCTCCGCTCGCGCCATTCCCTGCGTCTTCCTTGGCTTTCCCCCTGACGCGCCTGGCTGGCAGTTCTACGACCCCGCCTCGCGCCGTGTCTTTGCATCTCAGGACGTCACCTTTGACGAGTTGGTCCCCTTTTGCCGTCTCTTTCCCTACCGCACTGCCCCTCTTCCCCCCCCGCCGCTCTTTCTCGCTCCAGGTCCTCCCCAGGTAGACCCCCTCCCCCCTCCAGGTCCTGCTCCTTCAGGTGTGTCTTAGGTAGACCCTCCTCCCTTGACTGGGCCCGTTGAGGCCACTGGTGACTCAGGACCTGCTGGGGGTGGTCCTGCTCGGGGTGCTGCTTCTGGGGGTGCTGAGCCTGGGGGTGCGGAGCCTGGAGGTGCTGAGCCTGAGGGTGCAGAGCCCCCTTGAAGGTGCTGAGCCTGAGCGTGAGGAGCCTGGAGGTGCTGAGCCTGGGAGTGCTGAGCCTGGGGGTGCTGAGCCTGGGGGTACTGAGTCTGGGGGTGCTGCGCCTGGGGGTACTGAGGCGCCTGGTGAGCAGTCTCCTTGGAGCTGCTACCTACGTAGTCGGGTGCCTCGCCGCAGCACTCTCGTCGGCATGTGCCTCTCTCCACACAGCATCTGCGTGAGTGGTACGTTAGCCGTCAGGGTCGCGCTGCTGGAGCTGGGGGCCCTGCTGCGGGAGGCGCTGGCGTTGGAGGCACTGGAGCTGGTGACTCTGCTACTGGAGGCGTTTCTGCTAACGCCACTGGAGCTGGGGGTGCCGAGTCTGAGGCGTGCTGAGACTGGCGGTACTTTGTCCACTGGAGTTACTCGAGCCGCTGGTCCCGGAGGTGCTCGTACTGGAGGTACTGGAGATGTGGCTGGAGGTACTGCCGGTTCTGAGGGTGCTGCTGCTGGTGGCTCTGGTACTGGAGGTGCTGGCACTGGAGGTTCTGGAGCTGCTGGAGGTGCTGGCGCTGGAGGTGCTGGAGCTGGAGGTTCTGGAGCTGCTGGTGGCGCTGGTACTGGAGGTGCTGGCGCTGGAGGTTCTGGAGCTGCTGGAGGCGCTGGCGCTGGAGGCGCTGGAGCTGGAGGTGCTGGAGCTGCTGGAGCTGCTGGTGGCACAGCACAGCCGCGACTGTTTTTCGCTCCGCCGTCACCGTCGTCTCTGCCACCGCCTGACTCCGTGCTTCGTCAGGTTCTTAGCCTCCCGTCTTCTACTGGTCTTCCGTTACAGCCTGGCTCACCACTGCCTGCTCCTTCTCCTTACACTGAGCAGACAGGAGGTCTTACTGAGCGTCGTGAGCCTGCGTCACGTCCTGTCTCGCCTGTTCGCACTGTTCGCACTGGTCGTACTGGTCGTCGTGTTCCTCGTGAGCGTCCGCCTCCTGTCCCCGGCACGCACCTCATGGCCCTTCGTCCTTCCTCTGCTCCACATCGTTTTCCCCTGCCGTCCCCTCCTGCGTCCTCTCTGCCTGACGTTCCAGACCCTGAGTCTGATCGGGTTTGTTGCTCACCCTACTGTCACGCGTCTGCTCGCCACTGTTGTCACTGACCCTTCGTTTGAGTCCACTGCTACGTATGCCTTGGTCGCTGAGCTTGTTGACTTTGCAGCTGCCTGTCGTCTAGACTACGCTGCTAGTCTTGTTGCTGAGTCTGAGTCTGTCTGTCCTCCGTCCGTCGGGGGTGAGTGTGCTCTTGGCACGGACGTCCTTGAGGACAAGCAGAAGGACCTTTAGTGTCTTGCGACTCTTGTAACTCATCTCGTGGCCATGCTGCTTACGCTGAGGCGATCGCGGGTGAGTACTCCTCTCAGTGGTAGACAGCCATGGACGCAGAGATGGCATCCTAGAAGTCCACAGGCACTTACGTCGACGTAGTTCCCCCTCCTCGGACGAACGTAGTCGATGGCATGTGGATTTTCAGGGTGAAGCGGCCGCCGGGTTCTCCGCCTGTCTTCAAGGCTCATTACGTTGCACGAGGCTTCAGTCAGCGACAGGGAGTTGACTTCTTACGGACCTTCTCTCCCACCCCGAAGATGACCACTCTTTGGATGCTGTTGTACGTTGCCGCTCAGCGTGACTACGAGCTTCACTCTCTGGACTTCAGCACAGCCTTCTTACAGGGTAGCCTGCACGAGGAGATCTGGTTGCGCCGCCCACCTGGCTTCACTGGGTCGTTTCCTGAGGGTTCCCTGTGGAGCCTCCGGCGGCCAGTCTACGGTCTTCGCCAGGCGCCTCGTGAGTGGCACGACACACTGAGGACGACACTTGTGGCTCTTGTGTTTGCCCCTTCGACTGCTGACCCGTCGCTGTTTCTGCGCACCGACACTTCGCTGCCGCCGTTCTACATCCTCGTGTACCTCGACGACTTGGTCTTTGCCACTGCTGACATTGAGGCTCTCGCCCTGGTGAAGTCAGAGCTGCAGAAGAGACACACGTGCACAGACCTGGGTAAGGTGCGTAGTTACCTTGGCTTGCAGATCACCCGAGACAGAGCACGCCGCACCATCACACTGACCCAGTCACACATGGTGCAGCAGGTCCTTCAGCGCTTCGGCTTCACTTGGTCCTCGCCACAGTCCACTCCTCTGGCTACAGGTCACTCGCTCTCAGCTCCACCTTCGTACGAGTCCGTAGTGCTGAGTGGTCCGTACCCAGAGCTAGTGGGCTGCCTCATGTACCTGATAACCTGCACTCGACCTGACCTTGCATACCCTCTTGGCCTTCTGGCCCGCTACGTGGCTCCTGGTAGGCACCGAAAGGTGCACATGGATGTTGCGAAGAGGGTACTGCGCTACTTGTGCAGTACATCGGGCATGGGGCTCGTGCTTGGAGGACGGGGTGACGTTGTCCTCACTGGGCACTCTGACGCTTCTTGGGTTGACGACCTGGCTACGCAGCGGTCGTCACAGGGTTACACCTTCAGCCTTGGCTCCGGCTCTGTTTCTTGGCGGTCTACACGCTCGTCTTCTGTTCTCAGCTCCAGTTGTGAGGCTGAGATCTACGCCACAGCCATGGCTGCACAGGAATTACGCTGGCTCACCTACCTGCTGACCGACTTGGGAGAGAGGCCTCGTTCTCCTCCAGTTCTGTACGTCGACAACAAGGCTGCCATTGCCAAGTGTCAGGACCACAGACTGGAGCACAGAACGAAGCAAATCGCTCTGCGTTACTTCCTTGCTCGAGAGTTGCAGCAGCGTGGTCAGCTTCGTGTCGTTCACGTGCCCACCCGGGCTAACACAGCCGATGTGTTCACCAAGGCCCTTCCGGCTGGTGATCATCAGCGCTTCTGCACTGCTCTAGGCCTGGTGCCTACGTTTCCTCACTTGCTGTAGGCTTTGCTTGTACTGTGATCTATATATATACCTGCATGCTTGCTCTTGCTAGGTAGTGATCACTGTACTGTTGTTGTTGCATATATACCTCTGCATGTGAACTGGCCTTGTGGCCGTTTGCTTATGCTCAGCATGTGTGGTGACGTTGTGATCCACCCTGGGCTTGCTTTGCTTTTCTTGACTGGTCTTGTGACCCTTTGTTCTCCCCCACTTTGCCTATGGAGGTGTGTCAAACTCTATATATATATATATATATATATATAGGCTCTAGTATAATCTGTAGGCTGTAGTGGGGTAGCCCATATGGGGTACAACCCAATGTTAGGGTTTCTATTTGTACCCAAGCTTCCTCATAGTTCATCATTCCAATTAGTTCATTCTGACATGTTGCCTTAGTAGACTGGGGCTTGAGAGGCGCAATAATTGGGACTTATACCGTATTACCCCGGATAGTTCCGTATCGCCTCGGATATAAGCGCGGGCCTATTAAAAGCGCATGCGCTTCTATCTGGAGCAATGCGCTTATGGCCGATCCTCAATTATAAGCGCACCCTCTGTAAGACCTTGATTTATTATAAGCACATCCTAATTAAAAAAAAAAAGCGTGTCAAAACACTGTAACAATTTTCACTACTTGTCAAATTCGGTTTTGTCAGTTCGAAGCCTGCACAGGCTGCGAGTCCAGGCAGCATGAGCTGTCAGTGGCACCTTGTGAGTCACATCGAATGTACCGTATTTTCCCGGATAAAACACCCTAGGGTATTATAAAAACCACTGGGAAAAAATAGGAGGGGTCTCCTCAACGGAAAATCCTACATAATACCCGGGTCTTATTATATGGTATATTTTTTATAAAGCAGAAAAGATGTGAAACAAAATCAGAAGTCTGACTTCACTTCAAGACAGTTGATCAGTTCCGCAAAACCGAGTATACGAGGATAACGTGACCGCCCACTGGACTCTGCCACATGGCAACTTCCAGTGGGCAACTCCGCCGAGGCCGAAAATCGCGCACGGTGGTGCGTTGTCACTGTACCAGTCACTTCTTGACTGGTTTGGTCACGACTGATGTCCCTGTGCCTCATGTGAGAATGTGAGTTTCACCTCGGGCCACTTGCAGCGGAAGATTCGCCAGCGTGGCGACAGCGAGATTGTGGGAGGGGGGAAATGTTTGCAGATTCGAAGTGAAAGTACATGCGAAATTTCGTCTAGAGAGCAATTCTCGCGATATCCTCCCGTAAGGAACCGGAATCGATAACAGCTATAATACAAATCTATAGAAAAGAGGGGTGTTATAGAAAATCACCCCAAAATGGGGGATATAGTACAAACGAGTTCGATTATAACACCCACCCCGCACAAGCTACCCGGGGGTGTACAATTTCGGGGGGGTGTTTTATCCGGGAGAAAACGGTATTTGCCAGCGCGCGCGAAAATTTCACTCACGGCCCCATGTAAAATTGACTCGATTGAAATGGCAGGCACGGGATATACAAGTTGGTGTCTGAAAATTGTAATTATTATATTTTATAAGCACATGCGCTTACCGTAATCCCCCGTATATAAGACCCTAGGGTCTTATGATAATCGTACCTAAAAAGGCTGGGGGGGTATAATTAAATGGTATATTTATTAGAAGATCCAGGTCTGTTCATATTGACATTTATAAGAATGTAGTTTTGGAGCTCAAAGAAGTGATTTGGAATTGCTCCATTTTTAGCTCCTCCCAAAAATACTCGAATTGGTCTCCACACGGGCCGAACCCACGTCATCACGAACCCTATCTGGGAGCCTCCTCCCATTGGCCACCAACACCACTTGGTGTTCACACGACAGCGCTGAGTGGTGATAAGTGGTGGGCAGAAGGGCGATATGATGGGGAGGAGGTGGAGATTTGGGTTGCGGGACAGGATTAGGATGGTAATGTGGGTATGCATGTGCGTTCATGGGTTTCTCTTAATCAACATGGAATATGACCATTTTCAATTGCATTTTTGTAAAGCCCGCACTTCTCTAGGATGTGGGGGGGGATCTTACCGTCATACCCCGGATATAAGCGCCACCCGCGGATAAGCGCCTGGCGCTTTTAATCGGCGCCCGGCGCTTATATCCGGTGCTCGATTATAAGCGCATACCTAAAAGGCTTACAGATTATAACCGCATACCTGTGCTGTACACATTATAACCGCCCCCCTTTGTTTTTAGTGTTTTTATATTTTGAAGATATCTAACAATATTAAATCTACATCTAAACATCTTTTTAACACTATTTAAACAAATCTACCTACATCTAAACATTTTCTTTCACTATTTTAACATCTAATAGTCAATTTACATCTCATGTACTTCTACCTACAAGCCTCACATAGGCTTGACCATTTTCTATCTACCCTCGCAGATCATCTGCCGTAGTGGGGTCATCTGGGTCGGCGTCAGAGTCCGACTCAGGCTCTTCCACGTTGTTGCAGAAGAAGCCGTCTGCTGCAATTTCATCATCCATGTCGACCTCCTCGCCCTCGAGCTCATCTCGCCTGTGTTGCAGGCAGAGCTTGTCCTGGGACCCATCCAGGGCGTTGCTGATGCCGCAGGTGAGGAACGCCCGTTGGATGAGCTCCTTGGGCACGGACTTCCAGGCCGCCGAGATCCACTTGAGCGTCAGCTCGACAGGAGGCTTCTTGATGTTGCCTGCCACGCAAATCCAGAAACAAAGTTAGAGGGAGTTAAATAAAGGAAACACAAACTTACAGGCTGCACATCTCACCTTTCTTCGTCAGGCTGTCGACCCCCTCACGCTCAAACCACTCCTGGTAGAGCTGGCGGACGGCGGCCTTGAAGGAGCGGTTAACCGCGACGTCGAGGGGTTGAACCTCCGAGGTGCAGCCAGCAGGGATGACCGCAGGGACCACGTTGAGCTCGCCAAACTTTTTCTTCACCTCCGGGGTTAGGTGCCCGCGGTACGAATCGAGGACGAGCAGAACCTTCTTGGGGCGGACTCCGAACTTGGGGTTGATGTACGGCTTCACCGCCCCGTCAAGCCACTCGATGACCCCGTCCGCGTCCATCCACCCGTTGGGATGGACCCCCACGTGGATATCTGCACACCAAAACCACCATGTTAGAGAAAATTTATAAACACACATGCCACGGCGCAATCGACGTGTGGTGCATACCTGAAGGGAAGTCTCCTTTCGGGACGGTCTTCCTTTTGAAGAAGACCCACGGCTTCAGTTTTTCCCCGCTGGCGGTGCAGGCGAGCATGACTGTGACCCGCTCCTTCTGGTAGCCGCCGCTGCGGACGGGGATGGAGCGCGCGCCAACCTCTTCAACGGTGCGTTCGGATGGCATCTCGAGCCAGAGTGGCGTTTGGTCCGCGTTTAGAATCCACGGCAGCTCGATTCGGTACTGGCGGCGGGAGTGACGCACGAACGCCCAGAAGTTCCTCACTTCATCCTCGCAGTCTGGGACACGGGATGGGAGGAACAGAAAGCACAAACACAGAGTAAGAATCGTGTATCGAGAGCACATTGACACATGAACACGGCCATGAAACTCACTTGCCGAGAGCTTCCGGCCGACCCGGGTCTTCGCTCTGGTCGTCAGGTTCCAGCGGCGGCGAAATCGCTGAGTCCACCGCTGAGAGCCGGCCCACTTTTCACCTGGGTGTAGCTCCTTCATCACCTCGTGCGACCACTTTTGAAGTCGTGCGATGGAGACGGCGAGGCACTTTTTGCGGTGGGCGAGAAACCGACGGTACACCTCCGCTTCCATGTCGCGATACCACGAGCTCCTTCCGCGGCCGTGCAGGCGACATCGTGCACCGTGCGCGCCCTCAAGCTCAGCCTTGCGGTTCTTCCACTCCGTGAGGCACCTTCGGGAGATGCCGGATACGCGAGACATGCGCCGCACACTCATGTCGCCGGCTTCGAGCTTCAGAATCCATTGCAGCTTCTCCTGCGACGTGTATTTGTTGCGCTTGTGAGTTGACGGCTTGTGCCTGGGGGAGGGAGGACGGGCATCACGATTATCGCGAGATGGGTGAGGCCTTTTCTTATTCGGAGGAGGAAAAGAGGGAATTGGAAGGTGCTCGGGGAGACCGTCAGCAGCCCAGAACTCCACGTCGTCGTCGGCACCGGTAGCGGATTCGTCCAACGGGCAATCAGCCGGGGCTCCCCACCGTGGCTCCGGTGCGGAGGAAGATCCTTCGCCGCCGCTGCGGTCAGGCTCGGACAGGAAGGCGTCGAACGCCGAGTAGCCAGGGGGGAGGAGAAGCTGCAGAACCCCCTGTCGCGGAACACCAACAGCAGGCGGGTCAGGAGGGGACGGAGGAACGGGAGGAATCGGAGGCGCCGGGGGAGCGGGAGGGGTAGGAGGCGTAGGAGGTGTTGGAGGAATGGGAGGCGCTACTGGTTGTGACTGAGGGACGGGCGCAGGGCGCCTCTGCCATTGAGACCAGTCACTGGTGTCTTGGCGGGTTCTTTCTCTAGCAGCAGGCTGGCGGCGGAACAAGAAATGCGTGCCTGAAAGGCCCGCCATGGCCAAGGCAGGCCAAACGAACGAAAGAAACTGAACCAAACGTTGACAATGAGGGCCGTATGAAGCCCTCGCCCGAGACCCCTTCAGTTTCGCGGCCCGGCTTCCTCTGCGGGGAAAGTGTGGCCACAGCCAAGATTCCCCGCAGAGGAGCTGAGCTGGGCAGCTCTTTGCCTCGGTGGCAGGGTATCTTGCTGTTGATGGGCACGCCGTGGCTGAACCACGACGTGCCCACGATCGCATGCAACCCTGATTGGGCCGCTGTGATGCGAGGTACGTGTGCGCAGGCATGCGCTAGGTTCACGTTCGATGAACCTGGCCTGGCCAACAAGGCGTGGAAGGCGTGTTGCCACGCCTTGTTGGCCGTTTCACGCGCATAGCATGCACAGTTCCGAACGTTCTCGACTCAGGTGAATTCGCCTTTGTGAATGCTTCGATTTGGTATATTTAAAAACAAATTTCATTTTTGTCATAACATAAACGCCGGCGCTTATAAATTTACTATATTATAAGCCCACCCCCTAAAAAAAACACGTTTTATTAGTGCCCCCCATGGGGGTATATCCGGGGTATGACGGTATAATGTTAGGAGCCATTTAGGGGGGTATAACTCAGATGTACTCGAATAGAGTACCCGGGTCCGTATTATAGACCCGGGGGTCTACAACTGGGGGGGGGGGGGGGGGGGGGGTCCTATATACAGGGGGATTACGGGTATAATTTTGACTCAATTATAAGCGCACCCCCTTAAAAAACACTGATTTATTATAGACGCACATGCGCTTATTTCCGGGGTAATACGATAGCGCCGTCCTATGAAAAGCGCCGGCGCTTCTATCTGGAGCATGGCGCTTATGGCCAGTCCTTTATTACGGTATAAGCGCCCCCCCCCCCCCCCTGTAAAACCCTGATATAGTATAAGCGCATGAGTGATTTTATTTTAAAATCCTGACTAGTAACGATTCCCGATTTTGCAGCGAGGCATTTTCCGTTTTCAGTGTGTTTGACTTTCGCGGACCTCATAGGTTGAGCGTCTAGTCACGACGAGCCGGCACGACTAAAAAGTGACGTGCGAAAGCTCTTTGCACCGTCAGAATATCGCCCTCACGCAATTCTGACTTACGACTCTGAAAATTTTTGATTCGATTGAACTCGCAAGACAAATATGTACAATTTGATGTGTTTACATTGTATTTCTGTATTTGTCATTATATAAGCGTATGCGCTTATTCCCGAACCTCAGTTAGAAGCGCCCCCCTGAAAAAAAAAAAAAAAAACGATTTTTATATAAGCTCATATGCGCTACTATCCGGGGGGAGACGGTACTCCTCCCATCTTCCACCTTTCTCATTCCCATCCAGTAGCGTGCACACACTACCGAGCACACGGGCCGGTCATCGCCTCAGTCTCCTCTTCTTCTGTGGTGAATCCACCAGCTGCAGCATGCGAGCCACCAGCGAATCCGTTTCCCTTCGCTGCATCCCCGTGGGCGGCACTGGATGGAGGGGGGTGCACTACAGTGACAAGCCCAGGGCCCCGTTGGGGAGACAACCCATTCGCCGCCAGCGCTACACCATGCTGCTGCTGCACCGCTTGAAACCCACCACCACCACCACCACCAGCAGCAGCAGCATCAGCTTCAGTTTCGATGTCGCGCAGTGCTGACTCGACGTCCACCATCTTGGGACGGTCACTGGGCCGCCCCAATGTGCACCACAGCGCCAGGCGCAGCAACTTGTCGAACGTCTCCTCCCGCCCCGCCACCATCTCCCCTGCACTTACTCCCCCACTCCCCTCCCCCGCACCACGCAAGCACGGGTCGACAACGGAGGAGAGGCCATCGGTGGTGCAGGTGAGGCGCCATACGTACTGCCTGAGCGGCACATTTCCCTGGTCACTCCTGATGACCGGCCGCTGCCCCGTGGCAAGCTGCAGCAGCACCACGCCGAAGCTGTACACGTCACTATACTCTGTCAACTTGCCTGAACGGTCGTACTCCGGGTCGACGTAAGGCTGGTGAGGGGGAAAGAGGGGGAGGTGGGGGTGGGAGGAACATTGGGCTGTAGATGGAGGATTTGAACCACTTAGGAGCCTGTGTTGACTTTAGGAGAGAAGTGCAGAAATGGATGTGCCAGTAGAGGCATGATGCAGCACATTGCCACTCCTCTACCCTCACCCGTCTGCCACTCCTCTCCTTCTCACCCTGGTGCCGACCCTCTCGCTCTCCTCGACCACCAGCTCGCCGCGCTCCGGCAGCGTCTTGGACGTCCCAAAGTCCGCCACCTTCGCCTCCATGGGCGGCTCTGCGGTCAACAGGATGTTGTCCGGCTGCCGTGGGGGGAGCGGGGGAGGGGGGGAGGGGGGGAGGGGGGGGAGGGGGGTGGGAGGGTGGTGCAACAGCAAGTGAGCCTCCTTGGACGCCCCAAAGTCCGCCACCTTTGCCTCCATGGGCTGCCCTCCCGTCAGCAGGATGTTATCCAGCTGCCACGAGAGTGGGGGGTTGGGGGAGAGGAAGGAGGGGGGGGGGGGGGGGGGGGGGGGGGGAGGAGAAGGTGAGGGGATGGGAAGTGACCTTGAGTGACGCACCTTGGACTTTCATTCCAAGACACACTTCATCTTGGATTGAGAGGATGGAGGAGCTCAAATTGAGAGGATGGAGGAGCTCAGATTGAGAGGATGGAGGAGCTCAAATTGAGAGGACGGAGGAGGTCAGAGGACTTGGCACCCTTTCATTCATTCATGCATTCTTAGTTCAGAAAATGACGGATGAAGAGTGAGGGAGGCGCGGTCTCACCTTTATGTCCCCGTGCACTTCACTTTCTCCATTCAGGAGGTCGCTGTGCAGGTAGCGCAGTGCACTTGCAACGTTCTGGGCAATGCGAATCCGCTCCAGCCACGTCAGCCTGCGCTTCCCGTCGCCTGTCGCCACGTCGGCAGAGCCAGCCGGCAGTGTGGGAGTGGATTGAGAGAGGAATGGGATGGGCGTTGGGAAAAATCACAAGTTGAAACGGACAATGCGTGTCAAGGAAGGAGATGGGAATGGGAAGGAGGAAGGAGATGGGGGTGGGAAGGAGGGAGATGGGGGTGGGAAGGAGGAAGGAGATGGGGATGGAAAGGTGGAAGGAGGATGGAGGATGGAGATGGGGGTGCGAAGGAGGAAGGAGATGGGGGTGGGATGGAGGAAGGCGATGGGGTTGGGATGGAGGAAGGCGATGGGTGCGGGAAGGAGGAAGGAGATGGGGGTGGGAAGGAGGAAGGAGATGGGGGTGGGATGGAGGAAGGCGATGGGGGTGGGATGGAGGAAGGCGATGGGGGTGGGATAGAGGAAGGAGATGGGTGCGGGAAGGAGGAAGGAGATGGGGGTGGGAAGGAGGAAGGAGATGGGGATGGGAAGGAGGAAGGAGGTGGGGATGGGAAGGAGGAAGGAGGATGGAGGATGGAGAAGGGGGTGCGAAGGAGGAAGGCGATGGGGGTCGGAAGGAGGAAGGAGATAAAGGTTAGATGGAGGAAAGAGATGGGGGTGGGAAGGAGGAAGGAGATGGGGGTGGGATGGAGGAAGGAGATAGGGGTGGGAAGGAGGATGGAGATGTTGGTGCGAAGGAGGAAGGAGATGGGGGTGGGAAGGAGGAAGGAGATGGGGGTGGGAAGGAGGAAGGAGATGGGGGTGGGAAGGAGGAAGGAGATGGGGGTGGGAAGGAGGAAGGAGATGGGGGTGGGAAGGAGGAAGGAGATGGGGGTGGGAAGGAGGAAGGAGATGGGGGTGGGAAGGAGGAAGGAGATGGGGGTGGGAAGGAGGAAGGAGATGGGGGTGGAAAGGAGGGAGGAGATGGGGGTGGGAAGGAGGAAGGAGATGGGGGTGGGAAGGAGGAAGGAGATGGGGGTGGAAAGGAGGGAGGAGATGGGGGTGGGAAGGAGGAAGGAGATGGGGGTGGGAAGGAGCTGCTGAGTAGTTCATGGGCTGTGGTGCTCACTCGTCTCTTCACACCATGGGTGCATCACCAGCAGCGCAGCACCCAGCAGCAGAGACAGCAGGCGCCACAGTTGATGCAAAACCCACCCGTGATCCATCCGCTCAGAGCAAAACCCACCCGTGATCCATTCGTTTAGAGCACCCCCCTCCATGAACTCAAACACCAGCAGCTGCTCGTCATTCTCCACGCAGAACCCTCTGAGCTGCACGAGGTTGCGGTGTGCCGCTTTGGTGAGCAGCTTGATCTCGTTCTTGAAGGCCTTTCCGTCATGCTGGTGCATTTTGGTCGCCATCTTTATCGCCACCGCCTCACCATTCAGCACCCCTTTGTACACCTGGTGACCGCGAGGGGATGGGGGGAAGGGAGGAAGGAGGAAGGGGCCAAGGGGGAATGGGTGGGAAGAATGGGAGGGAGAGGGAGGGACGGGGGAAGGGGTTGGTGCGTGTGCTGCATTGCTTGTTACCAATGCCTTCCCTAGCACCCTGTTATACACTGGCAGACACAAAAGAGAAGGAAGAGAGAGGAGAGGAGTTGGGAGGTAAAAAAGGTTGCTCCAGAAGGGATGGGGAAACGGGGTAAAGTGGAGAGGCACGGGGGAGTGTGCGCGTCCACATTGACATCTTCACCAACTGACATCTCCATTGGCTGGCTTCGGCTGGTTGTGAGTGTGCCATGGCACAGGAGGGGAGGAGAGCAGGCAATAGCAGGGAGACCAGGGTGGCCAACTGTGGGAAACCAGCCTTTGCTCTCCCTTGCGCATGGTGCTCCTGTTGCCCCCTGACCCTGCTTGACTTCCTTAGGACTTGTGCTCTACCTCCTTGCCTTGAGATATTGCTCACTTGTACCCAACCCCCAATCGACCCAGCGGTTCGCGTTTCCCTCTGGAACCTCATTAATTCCATTTTCCCTAGCCTAACCGCTCGCGCACATTGCCAATAACATCCACACAGTAACTATACCCTAAACATTGGGTCACAAATCCAGGCACCCCACTAGCACATCAATCGATTGTGTGACACAAGGGCTAGGTGTCAATGAAATGGGTGTTGATGTGATGGGTGTTGATGGGATGGGTGTTGATGGGATGGGTGTTGATGGGATGGGTGTTGATGGGATGGGTGTTGATGGGATGGGTGTTGATGGGATGGGTGTTGATGGGATGGGTGTTGATGGGATGGGTGTTGATGGGATGGGTGTTGATGGGATGGGTGTTGATGGGATGGGTGTTGATGGGATGGGTGTTGATGGGATGGGTGTTGATGGGATGGGTGTTGATGGGATGGGTGTTGATGGGATGGGTGTTGATGGGATGAGTGCCAGTGGCCTCTCCCCTCCTGTTGTACCTTGCGGAATCCGCCCTCACCTAGTCGAAATTTGGCGAATCCACCCTCCCCCGGTCTCACCTTGCGTTATCCATCCTCCCCCAGTTGTACGTCCTATGTTGGAATATATGCGTCTGGTATCAGACGGGACTGTACGGTGGCGTACGTACGCTATTTGCTGGGATTCCAGCCTCAGAAAACGCTCTGAATATGCTCTGTCAGGCAGGAAATTTTCACTTTCGGGCAGGAAAGGATTTCGCCGAGGGAGAGATGGTTTGTAATTTTTTTTTGTGTAATGCCGATACCGGATTCGCGCCAATGTGGTGGCAAAATGCTAGATCCGCGCTTCTCTGACTACTAGCGTTCAGTTGCTTGTGAGATTATGTGACACTGGCCAAGGAAAAAGTGGTTGCATTCGACATTTGTGATTTCTTTTTGTGTTTTTTTTAGGGCTGCCCGACCCCGCGAATCACGAATTTTGGGGCGTATCACATACTTCCGTATATACGATCACGTACAGACGTGATACGCTTCTCTCCCCCCCCCCCACCCCTCCCCCCATCCTCCCTAAGCGTTTTTTCCATCATAAATTGTACCTTGCCGAATCCACCTGTCCCCAGTCGTACCTTGTCGAATCCACCTGTCCCCAGTCGTACCTTGCCGAATCCACCTGTCCCCAGTCGGTCGTCGTACCTTGCCGAATCCACCTGTCCCCAGTCGTACCTTGCCAAATCCGCCCTCCCCCAGCAGCAGTTTATCGTCAAAGCCGTTGGTGGCGTCGTGCAGCTGCTGCAGCGAGTAGCGCTGCGCGTGCGGCAGGTTGATGCCCTCCACCATGTAGCGCTGCTCTTGCTGCAGGATGATGGCCTCCAACGCCTTGAAGTCCGCTTGGCTCAACCCTGGGGGGGGGCGATGAGTGGGAAGCCATAAAGGAGTGTTCGGCACGTTGCTGCCCTCTAGCGCTCATGATCCGCGCTGAACCACCCTGCATGGATGAGTGGAGAAAGGAGACAGAACGCATAGAGGGATGGAGTACAGAAGAGGCAACGAGTTTATGTGATACTATCATTTGCAATCACGTCTGCCTGCCTCCCGTCATTGTTTCAACTTGCATGCGTGGTGTGTGCGTGCGTAAGAATTGTGTTTGCCAAGCTTTGGGCCTTGTGAGTGTGTATGAACTTGATTTTGTTCCCAAGAGTTCTTTACGAACCAATAATTTCTTCAATCGGAGTAGGAATGAGAAAGTTACGAACGGTTGAAGTTCGTATGCTCTTGATAATTGTTGTGTCGATTTGAGAATTTGTGGGTCTTTATGTGGTATAGATTATAAAGGATTTGGAAAATTTGTCACTTTCACTGTAGATGCTGCAAAGTGGTAGAGAGAAGTCAAACTAAGTTGGCAAGGGTGGTACATTCGGGTGAGGTGAATTTAGAAGATTGAGAAAATAGCAAGGGTGAAAGTTGGTTTCCTATAGAACAATGAATTTGTGAGCTTATAGGTCCTTGGTTAGGAACTTTTTGAAAACCTTCCCCCCTCGTCCTCCTCATCCTCTCGTACCCAGTTTCTTGCTACACCCTCGTTTTCGCTAGACTGACCTCGTTAACTTGTAGGAAAAAACAGCATGGTTGAGAGCGGTTAGAGATGGTTTGGTATGGTTTATTTAGATGTTTTGAATAAAACAAAATCAGCCTGCCAAATGCCTGCTGGTGCGAAGGTCGAAAATGAAGGTGTACTCAAATTCCTTGTGTGGTTCTTGGTTGAGTATTGGAATTGAGTTAAGTTTCAGTTACAGCATACCCGTTAGTGCGCCGAAATAAATAACTCGGTAAATATTTCACCTCTTGATACGATTCAAATTATGAATGGTAGCCAAAGTTTTTGGCTACATCATACTCGATTTTGGGTGAAGTTCTTGCGGAGATTCACTCTACAACGGTAGTGAGCTAGACTACGGGGTTGGCACGAACTACTAGGAGTGATCGTAGCTTTGCTTAGTTCCTTAGTGCTTGCACATTCACGGGAGAAATTGGCAAGAGTTTCCACTAGCAAAGTTGGAATTACACAATGATGGAACAAGCAATGACAGAATGGACTACATCAGGCACCTAGCAACTCTGCAGCTAGCCTGGTCGACCGCCAGCACTGCATGGTCGACCGCGTGCCAGCATTGCGTAGAGGAGCCGCGCCAGCACTGCGAAAGAGCGACCTGCCAACACTGCAGGTCGACGGCGTGCCAACGTTGCAGCTGTGCGGCTGCCCAGCGTTGCCCCGTAGAAGACAGCAGTGCGCACGCTCGCAGGTGCGCGCAGACGATTGGCCCGACTTGCCTTGTTGGGCATCCGTCGGCTGTTGTCTGCGCCTGACGAGCCACATCGACTTCGGGATACCAGCCCGCAGTCGCCTTCGCCATTGTGACCTCGACGACGTTCGCGTGCCTCCGCAGAACTCGTCGAGCAGGTTACCTGATCGATCCGGACACCACCAAGTGCTCCGGTCGACCACCAGTGCCTTCCGTCGACCATCAGGTGCCTCCGGTCGACCACAGCTCCCTCTGGTCGACCACCAGGTGCCTCTGGTCGACCACAGCTCCTGTCGAGCTACCCCCTGGTCGACAGACCCCTTCCGTCGACCAGAACTGCTCCGTCGACCTCCCGGTCGAGCTGCAGGTCGACGGGATGCTTCGCGGACCTCCCGGTCGAGCTGCAGGTCGACGGGATGCCCCCCAGTACTCCCGGTCGAGCTGCAGTTCGACGGGATGCTCCAGAGACCTCCCCGTCGAGCTGTAGGTCGACGGACTGCTCCACAGTGACATCCTGCAGCTCGACGAAGCCCGTCGAGCAGCTCCTTCACTGCGAACGGTCGGCTGCTTCACCCGTACATCCGACCAAGTCGTCGTCGTCGCCCAAGCGAGGGCAGGGCCAACACTCCATTCCCGTTAACACTCCCCTGCCGCGCTCACGCTTGGGCCTCCAGCCCACACGGCAGTACTCCACGGAGAAAACTCGTCCTCGGCGTGCACCCCACACACAGCACGCCGTCACCGCACCAGCCGTGCAGAAGGGCACGGCACCTACTGCTGCACCTCGTCGTCGCCGTCGCCGACGTCGGCCAGGCGCACTTGGCCGATCGCGACGGAGCACCGGTTGAAGGCCGGAAAATGCAGCGCCTTCGTCATGAAGTCCGCCGGCTGCTCGGTGGTCGGGATGTACTTCAACTCGAACTTCCCGCGCCTCACCATGTGCTGCAGCCAGGCGTAGCGTCGCTCCATGTGCTTGAGGTTGCCTGTCAGCCCCAAGCCCTCAGCGACTGTGATTGCCGACTTGTTGTCGACGCGGAGGATGGTCGGCTTCCCAGCGTCGAGCAGCTTGAATTCCGCAAGGAGGAATCGAGGTCGACGCCCCTCCTTGCCGGCATCTACGGCCGCGACGTACTCCGACTCGGTCGAGGAGAGCGTCGCGCACTTGATGCGCGAGCTCGACCAGGAGACAGCGGCCCCTCCGTAGACGAACACGTAGCCGCCCGTGCTCGTCCAATTCTGCTTGTCGCCCGCGTCGTCGGCATCCACGTAGCCGATCAGCTCCAGCGACTCTGGTCCACCGCCGAACTCCAAGGCGGTGTCGCGGGTGTCGGCGAGGTAGGCGAGGCAGCGGTCGACCTCGCGCCAATGCTGGTCGCTCCTCACCGTGAGGCCGCTCCCCAGCTTGCTGCAGGCGAACGCGATGTCCGGCCTCGTCGTCGTCGCCGCGAACTGCAGCGAGCCGACCTTTTGCCGGTACTCCTCCTCCTCGCGCTCCTGCGCCTCCTCGTCGTCGAACGTCAGCTCGGCGTAGGCGTCGACCGAGACCGGCGTCTTCGGGACGCGCCCGCCTTGCTCCTCGTCGATGAAGCGCCTACGTAGCTTGTCGGCGTAGTTCTGTTGGTGCAGCCACAGCTTCCTCGACGGCCTGTCGCGGACGATCTCCAGCCCAAGGTACTTCACCACCGGCGAGATCTCCCGCAGCTCGAAGGCGGACTCCAGCAGCTCCTTCAGCTCCTTCAGCATCGCGGTGCTGCTGCTGGCGGCGAGCAGGTCGTCGACGTAGACCAGCACCCAGCAGGTCACTCCGTCGTCGCCGGTCTTGAAGTAGAGCGCCTCGTCGACCTGGCTCTTCTTCCAGCCAGCTCCCAGCAGCACTCCGTCGAGAGCCCTGTACCACAGCAGCGGCGACTGCTTCAGCCCGTAGAGGCTCTTCAGCAGCTTACACACCCGGCCGGTCCCATCGTCGAAGTAGTCCGGCTGGTACATGTAGAGCACCCTGTCGAGCTTGCTCTGCAAGAAAGCGTTCTTCATGTCGAGCTGCATCAGGTTGAGGTCGAGGACGGCGACGATGCTGAGGAAGATCCTCAGCGTGACGTAGCTGCTCACCGGCGAATACGTCTCGTCGTAGTCGGCGCCGTACACCTGCGTGAAGCCCTTCACGACTAGCCTCGCCTTCTCGCGCTCGACGGTGTCGTCGATGTGGTACTTGGTCGTCAGCACCCACCGGTTCTTCATGATGTTCACTCCGAATGGGCGTTCGACCAGCTCCCAAGTGCCCATGCCGATGAGGCTGCGGATCTCCTCTTCCATGGCGGCCTTCACCGCCGGACCCTTCCAGCTCGCCAGCGCCTCCTTCACCGTCATCGTCGAGATGTCCCAGCGATGTTTGGGGTCGGCATGCACGTCGGGGTCGAGCTCCGACAGATCTTCATCCTCCTCGGCGTCGTCGTACAACAGGTCGTCGTCGACCTCGTCGTACACCGTGGTGAAGGCAGCTGGTGGCAGGCAGGCGTGGGCGTGGTAGCTCAGCTTCTCCGGCGGCCGTCGAGCTCGACCAGAACGTCGCAGCTCCGGCGCTGCCTGCTCGACCGAAACCTCCACCACGTCGCTGTCCGTGCCTCTCCCGCTGACAGCTCCCCTTCCTCGTCGACGACCTCGTCGTCGATCAACTGCTTCGACTCTTCGACCGGCTGCTCGTCCTTCGACAGCTCCCCTGTCGACCGCCCCGGCTGCTGCTCCCCTGTCGACGGCCCCCTCGATGCTGCCTCCTGTTGGCTCCCCTGTCCGCTGCTCCCCTGTCGTCGACTTCCGGCCCCCGTCGCCGAGCTTGGCGCCTTGTCGACCGCCGGCGATGCCACTGGCCGGCGCCACGGGCGACGCCTCAAGGCTCCCCTCATCGCCTGTGGACGACACAGGTGTCGACGCAGGCCGAGCTGCGACGGGGAAGGGAGGAGCAAGAACAGGGGGAGGTGGAGGAACCTCCACAACATCCTCATCAGCAGGCTCGTCGACTTCGGCGAGCAGTGGGTCCGGCTCCGTCGAGGTGTCCGTAGGCGGGTGCGCCTGCGTCCGCCCCGACGCCGGCCCATACTTCGTCTTCCACACCTCCAGCGACAACGTCTCGTAGAAGATCACCTCGACCGACGTGACCACCTTGTTGTCGATAAGGTCGAGCACCTCCCAGCCCTTGCTCTCCGGCGACACGCCCAGGTGAAGCCCCCAGCGAGCCTTCGGCGCCAGCTTCCCACCGCGCTGCTGCTCGGGAACCATGAACTGCACCATGCAGCCCCACACCCACGCCAGCGTGAGGTCGGGCTTCTTCCCGGTCAGCAGCTGGTACGGCGTCGTCCCCGGCGGCGTGGTCGACCGCTCCAAGCAGTTGCGCACCCAGACGGCCTGTCGAAGAGCGAGGTGCCACCAGTGGTGCTGCACGCCCATGTGCAGCAGCATCGTCCGCACGGACTCGACGACCGTGCGCATCTCCCGCTCAACCATACCGTTCTGCTACAGGGTGTAGGGGCACGTCAGGTCATGGACGATGCCCTTCCCGTCGACGAAGTTGGTGAAATCCCGTCCGAGGAACTCCCCTCCCCGGTCAGAGCGGAGCGATTATACCGACGACTTCGTGTGCCGCTCCACCAGCACCAGCCACTTCTGGAATTCCCGCAGCACGTCGCTCTTCTTAGCGACCGGCATCGCCCACACGAATCGAGTGTGGCGATCCTTCAGCAGCAGGAAGTACAAGCTGCCATCCTTGGCAGCCACTCGGAATGGCCCGCACAGGTCAATGTGCACGACAGCCAGTGCCTCCTCGGCATCCGAGCCCTTGTCGGGGAAGGTGTGCCGCGCCAGCTTTCCTCCGACGCACGAGACACACGGCGGGTCTGCTCCGGTCGACGGCGTGATGTCGAGCCCAGTAGCAACTTCATGCTTTGCCGAGCTCTTGATCGTGTCGATGCCGACATGCGCGAGCCTCGCATGCAGCCGGTCGGGAGTCACCTTCGTCGTCGAGACGATCATCCGCAGAGCGACCACCTCGGTCGATGGCGACCGCGTCGAGCAGGGGCGAAGGTCGGTGCAGAGGACTCGTCCGGTGTAGCGTGCTCGACCGAGCACCTCCCCGGTCGCTGTGACGAGCAGCATCTCGTCGCCGTCGCCCTGCAGCTGCACTCCGCTCTCCTTTAGTTGACCAGAAGACAGCAGATTCGCATGTACGCCCGGAACGTAGAGCACGTCGGGGATGAGGACCCGCTTCCCGGCCTCCCCCTGCAGAGCGACGGTTACGCGACCCTCAACAGGCTGCAGTGCGCCGTTGAATCCACGTACGTGCTTCACGCCGTCGCTCGGCCCCATGTCGACGAAGACCGCCTTCGTCCCCATCAGGTGGTGGGAGCACCCGCTGTCGAGCAGCACCGCCATCGGGTTGGCCTGCACGGCTGCCGCCACCGCCTGGAAGTCCTCGCCAGCCTCCGGCGCCAGCGAGACTGTCGGCTCCACCACGCCGACCATCGAGCACGACGCCTCCCCGTCGCCTCGGTCCTTGCCGCTGGAGCTGTCGACTTCCTTCGTCGACGACGCCTTCTTCGACGCCTTCTTCTCCTTGCGCGGCTTCTCATCTCGACGTGGGCGACGGCTGGCCGATCGACCGCGGCTCCCCTTGCTGTCGTCTTCGTCGCTGTCATCGCGGTCGGGGCATTCGAAGGAGAGGTGGTCGGGGTCGCCACAGATCCAGCACTCCCGCCGTCGACCACCACCTCCACGGCCCTTGCCCCGCGTCGACTTCTTCTCGTCGACGTCCTTCGTCGACCGCCCACCTCCGCTACCACCTCCGCCCGGCTTCCCGCGCTGCCCTTGCTGCTGATTCAGCTTCGTCGGTGCAGCGTAGTTTGCCTGCGGAAGGAGCTCCGTGGGCTGCTCGGCCTCCTGCATCGCCTCGTCTTGGAGGATGTAGCTGGTGATGGAGTCCTCGTCGAGGGACTCACGCGTGCCGGGTGTCAGAGGTCTAC
This sequence comes from Closterium sp. Yama58-4, assembly GCA_947470075.1. Classification (NCBI taxonomy): domain Eukaryota; kingdom Viridiplantae; phylum Streptophyta; class Zygnematophyceae; order Desmidiales; family Closteriaceae; genus Closterium; species Closterium sp. Yama58-4. The sequence goes on from CANIUD010000036.1 coordinate 1,479,567, forward strand.
TGGAGATCCCCGATGATCCAAAGGAAGGGTTACAGGCCCGTTGGCCTGGGGGGTTATGGGCGCACTCACCCGCTATACAAACAAGCCCTTTTATCCCAGTGGTTAGTGACTGGGATTCTGACATGGTATCAGAGCGAAGGTCTCGGGTTCGATTCCCGGTGTGTGCACTTCGGGCATCCCAGTGCGGGGGGGTGTCAGAGGTCCACTGGAGATCCCCGGTGATCGTAGGGAAGGGTTACAGGCCCGTTGGCCTGGGGGGTTATGGGCGCACTCACCCGCTATACAAACAAGCCTTTTTATCCCAGTGGTTAGTGACTGGGATTCTGACACCGGGCACCATCATCATCCTCTTCATGAGGTTGTAGCTGCGCGGCAGGCCCTTGACGAGGTGAGTGATGTAGGACGCCGTCGAGTACTCGGCGCCCGCCATCCGCATCTCCGCCAGGATCCGTCGAGCACGGTTGCAGTAGTCCGTCGCCGACTCCTGCTCGCCCATCCGCATATGCGTCATCTTCTCCTCCAGCTGGCCGATGTACAGGTCGTCCTTCACCTGGTACGTCGACAGGATGAAGCGCCATGCCTGGTGACCAGCATCAAGTCGCTCTCGACAGCTCCTGAGCGCTAGCTGCACCACCGGCGAGCAGCACCTCGAGATGACCATGAAAGTGAGCAGGTGAGCAGCACGAAACTCCCCGCGCAGCTCGACATCCTCCTCGGGCGGAATCGGCACGGTGCCGTCGGCGAAGCCCTTCAGCCCGGCGACCTCCAGCTGAGGTTCGATCGACTCCCTCCAGGTGATGAGGTCCCGTCGACCTTGCAGCGGTGCGACGGTGATTCGGTCCGGCGAGAACTTGAAGTAGCCATACGCCGGTGCAATTCCGCCCGCCGTCACATGCGTCGTCGCCGAGAGACCTCCACCACTTCGTAGGGGAGAGCGACGTCGAACATCGATGTCGACACGCGAGATGCCTGCGGCCGCCGTTGACCGCTGCACCTGCGCTTGTATCCCGCCACCGTCGACCTTGATCACCCCTCTCTGCCTCGTGCCTTCGCTGCCGCTGACTCGAGCACCTCCGTCGACCTCGACGTCGACGCCACCTTCGTTTCGCACCGGTCGAGGAGATGCAGGACGGGAAGGGTGATCCGTCGCCCACTGCGCCCGGATGCCCAACTCGACGATCGTCAAGGGGATCGTCCCGTACTCGCCATCCGCGTGGCGTCTCCTCCCATCAGCCAAGCGTGTCTCCAAGGTGTCCGCTACGCCCGCATCAACTACGGGGTCGACCATGGCGACTAACGCTGCTGCCGGCCTACGAACGACTTAGTAGGTGCAAAAGTCGGCTCCTATCTGAAGGTCGCGTGTTCGATCCACGCTCACCGCACCATGCGGAGATTCACTCTACAACGGTAGTGAGCTAGACTACGGGGTTGGCACGAACTACTAGGAGTGATCGTAGCTTTGCTTAGTTCCTTAGTGCTTGCACATTCACGGGAGAAATTGGCAAGAGTTTCCACTAGCAAAGTTGGAATTACACAATGATGGAACAAGCAATGACAGAATGGACTACATCAGGCACCTAGCAACTCTGCAGCTAGCCTGGTCGACCGCCAGCACTGCATGGTCGACCGCGTGCCAGCATTGCGTAGAGGAGCCGCGCCAGCACTGCAGAAGAGCGACCTGCCAACACTGCAGGTCGACGGCGTGCCAACGTTGCAGCTGTGCGGCTGCCCAGCGTTGCCCCGTAGAAGACAGCAGTGCGCACGCTCGCAGGTGCGCGCAGACGATTGGCCCGACTTGCCTTGTTGGGCATCCGTCGGCTGTTGCCTGCGGCTGTTGTTGCCACATCGACTTCGGGATACCAGCCCGCAGTCGCCTTCGCCATCGCGACCTCGACGACGTTCGCGTGCCTCCGCAGAACTCGTCGAGCAGGTTACCTGATCGATCCGGACACCACCAAGTGCTCCGGTCGACCACCAGTGCCTTCCGTCGACCATCAGGTGCCTCCGGTCGACCACAGCTCCCTCTGGTCGACCACCAGGTGCCTCTGGTCGACCACAGCTCCTGTCGAGCTACCCCCTGGTCGCCAGACCCCTTCCGTCGACCAGAACTGCTCCGTCGACCTCCCGGTCGAGCTGCAGGTCGACGGGATGCTTCGCGGACCTCCCGGTCGAGCTGCAGGTCGACGGGATGCCCCCCAGTACTCCCGGTCGAGCTGCAGTTCGACGGGATGCTCCAGAATCCTCGCCGTCGAGCTGTAGGTCGACGGACTGCTCCACAGTGACATCCTGCAGCTCGACGAAGCCCGTCGAGCAGCTCCTTCACTGCGAACGGTCGGCTGCTTCACCCGTACATCCGACCAAGTCGTCGGCGTTGCCCAAGCGAGGGCGGGGCCAACACTCCCTTCCCTTTAACAGTTCTAACGGTGCGTTATGCGTCGACGACGTTTCTTGTGAACACGACTGTCCTGTTCAGAAACTTAGTTGACGATTTTGAGTTATTTCGGCCCCCCAATCTTCATAAACTTCATATTTTGATCCTAACAATGACGTGCGGCCTTTTAGTCGGCGCTGCTCCAACCTAAGGGGGTGGTGACTGAATATGAGAATATGGATGGGGGTAGGCTAACGCGGCATTTTGAAACAACAACCTTATGTTACGAAGTAATGCATACAAATTGTGGTGGGACAAACGGTGTATATTCTTATTATGCAATATAACAGAGCCAGAAGTGGGATATAGCTGTGTGGTCAGTAAACATAACAAGGTAGATTTACCGCTGCCACTGGGTCCTAAAATTGCCGTAATTTTCCCAGCTATCAAGACCTAATTCTGAAAAGATAACACGACGTCCATAACTAAAGCACAATCCACTGACTACAGTTACATTATCTCGTTATAAAAAAAACGAGTATTACGTTACCCCTCCTTGCCGACGTACTCGTTTTGGAGCAAGTAATACTCGGCTCGTGTTGCGCTACACATGTGTGGAAACCGAGTAATGGATTACTCGTTATTAAAAACGAGTAAACTTCGAGAAATCAATTACTCGCGAGTATTTCTCGACTCGACTTGCGCGAGTATTTTTCTGGAAAAGTCCAACTCGTTACTCGCCCAAAACGAGTAACAAAAATGAGTCGAATAAATTACTTGCCTTGTTGCTCATGTCTAGATGGGGGAGGGGGGCGAATGGGGGACGGGGTGAATGGGGAAGGGGGAGAATGGGGGGGGTGAATGGGGGGGACGGCTGAATGGGGGAGAGGGGTGAATGGGGAAGAGGGGTGAATGGGGGAGAGGGATGAATGGGAGAGGAGTGGTGAATGGGAGAGGAGTGAATGGGCGAGAGAGCGGGGAGGGGGATAACTGGGGAAGAGGGATGAATAGGGAAGAGGGGTGAACGGGGGAGTGGGGTGAATGAGGGAGGGGGATAAATGGTGGAGGGGGGTGAATGGGGGAGGGGTGAGAATGGGGGAGGGGGGAGAAGGCAACAAGTGAGCTGCACGACAGTGCCTTTCAACACCACCCTCTAGGACATACTTGGTGCACAACAGTCCGCACTGCTCCACCCTCAGCAGGCTAACAGCATTGATGACAGACATGCGCAATGAGTAGGACACTACTTGCTGCCTCAACTTTTTCCCTTTCTCACCACCTCACCTCTTTCCCCTTTAATTCACAACTTCCCTCCCACCTCATTGTCCGAGCTTGCCCTATCCCCACCCACCTCACCCTCCCGCTTCGCAGGCTCACCTCGCTTCTTCCAGGGGCGGAGGAGCAGTACGAGCACGAGGGAGATGACAAGAGTGGCGCAGCCCACAGCGATGCCCACGATGGCGCCTATGCTCAGCCCAGATGATGCGGGCTGTCCCGGGGGTGTGTAGGCTGTAAGAGGGTGTGGTGTGGTGTGGTGTGTGTGGTGTGGTGTGGTGTGGAGTGGAATGGTGTGCGGGGGGGGAGGGAATCAATGAGACGACTCAACACATCACTATGGCGCCCGTGGTCAGCCCCTGATGCGGGCTTCTCCAGGGGCGTGTAGGCATTGGGGAGGGGTGACGGGTTTGCGAGGGCGAGTTTCAAGTCTTGAATTCTAAGTCGGTGCAAAAGTCATCTCGATAGCGCCTGTTGCTCAGCCCTGATGTAGGCTGCTCACGGGGAGGCGTAGGCCATATGGGGGTGTGTGTGTGTGAAAAGGGGAGAAACACTGGTGAAGGACTAAGGGAGAAAGCAGGGAGGCATAGTTCGTTTGAAAGCAGGGTGGAGAAAGGTTGAGTGGCTGCGACAGGTATGAAGTGCAGTGGCACATGTAAGCAGGCTTGCTCAGTTTTGAGAAGTCTCAAGGGTTGGAAGCTATGTGGAGAAAGACGCGTGCATCCAGACGCATGCGTCCAGACGCAGGACGCAGCACTAGGACCAAAAAGCCACACCAAAAGACGCAAGTCCGGGCAGGGCAAAAAAACCCCCCGGGCAGGCAAAAAATTTGTTATAGGCCCTGGATGAGCACGGGGGCGGGCTGGGCCCGGCCCGGGTCAGGCCGGCTCGGAAATGCCACGCAGCCACGGGCCAGCTCTACTTATAAGCTAGTCGAGAAAGCCCTGGGAGTTGATTACGCTGTCGACTATATCTCAGGCCAAGAAATGCAGCAAAAACCTGGGTTGGGAATTGATAGACTGGTTGGAAATTCTAGATTCAGTGCGGTGAAATGCGATTTTTGTTCTAATTTGAGTCAATTTCATCAGATCTCATTCTTGCGGGGATATGACCCCCCCGACAAATGTCGTGGGGGTCAAATTTGAGCTGCGAGACATTTTTGTGCAAGCTCTTGCGCAAGCTCAGCTCTAGGGATGAGCATTTTGGCGAACACCCATTCGGTTCGTCTCGATTGCCAAAAAATGTTCATCCCGAACATGTTCGACGTTCGTGCGAACATGTTCGCTGTTCGCCGGCCGCGATGTGCCGAGGCGCGTCGAACACGAACATGTTCGTGTTCGACACACACGTCGACGAACACCTAAAATGTTCGTCGACGAAAATGCCGCGACCTAATTTAGGGTCGCGGCCCTTACCACTGTGGCTCATTCTTTTTAGCTTGTCGACCATGGCGCTCCCAACAGCCCGCCCACCCCACAACCACCTACCACGCCCACACTTTCTAGTAGTAGCATAGGCCCTAAACTAAACTTATTTAACTATGGCGTTTAGGCATTATGGTGACTTCGATGTTCAATACTAAGAACGTAGCATCTACTCCAAAGTTGAAGATTCGTCTCTACTTTGGAGTTTGCACCACCGTTGAAGTGGTTTCCACCGTTGAGGTGAACACAAACATGTTCTTGGCGAATGCGTTCGTGTTCGCCAAAACGTTCGAAATGTTCGCCTCTCCTGGCGAACTTCGAACACCCTTTCTGGTGAAAAGTGTTCGGCGAACCGAACACTGTTCGGTTTGCCGAACAGCCCTGTTCGAGCTAAGACGAACGCGAACATGTTCACGTTCGCCTTATGCTCATCCCTACTCAGCTCACCCCTAGCTTCTCGCCGTATTTATATCTCACCTAGCTCGTACTTAAGTTAGTTAACCGTTTTAAAGTAACGGTTATCTCGAAGAGTGACGAAATAGTGCATTTGAGCTAAGAGGGGGGGGGGGGGGGGGAGGACGTTCCACACTTCCAATGGTGATTTGGGCAAGGGGGGGTCGAAATTTCGTGATTTCGACATTCGCGTCGAAATCGCGAATGTCAATTACGCGATCGGGAATTTCCGGGCAGCCCGAAGAAAAAATCGCCGTGCATCCTGCGTCTGGACGCGCGTCTTGCGTCCGTGCGTCCAGACGCAGGACGCAGCGTCCTCCGTGCGTCTTTCTCCACATAGGTTGGAAGTGAAGCAGGCCCAGAGAGGCCTGGGGGGTTGTTGGTGACGTATTCAGAGACTCTTTCCCCCCTCCTCCCTTCTATTCCCCATCCCCCCTGCTTCCCCCCTTCCTCCCTTATTCTCCCCTCACTCCATTTTTCACCCCCTCCATCCCACCACCCCACCACCCCCCCTTCCCTCAACCTCACCACCCCGCCCCCTACCCCCCGCCAGACGCACGAGCAGGCCCATAGAAGGCCTCGACGCGGTACGACCCGAACTCGTCCAGGTTGGCGCGCAGCGATGGGTCGCGCGTGGAAAGGGCCGTACGGATGGCGCTCGGCGTGTCGCGCGGGAGCCAGGAGTCGTCCCCGGCGGGCGGGAAGAAGAGTGCGGTGATGATGAGCGTGGACTCGTGTGTGGTGTGGTCCGACGCGAATGTTGACGCCAGTGAGGCGAGTGCTGCACGGCTGCTGATGCTCGTCACTTGCACCTGTGGGGTGGGAAAGTGAATGCGGGTGGGAGTGGGGATGATGGGTAGGGAGCAATGACTATTGTGAGAGGAGAGAGTGAATGATATTGGTGGGGCACTGGGATTGTTTCCCGGCTGAGTATGAGAGGGGTACAAGTGAGAGGGGTACAAATGCGTCCTGGAAGTCATGGGTGTTCTACCCACCAAAAAAACATGCATTTTTCGTCCCAGCAAGCGTGCTTGGCCAACATGGGGTATCAGCGCCAAGAGGTCTTCAGTTCAAACCCCGTCGTGCACCAGTCAGAGCAAGAACCCTAACGCGCACAAGATTAGGAGGCGGTTGGTGGGGCACTAGGATCATTCTCCCCTTGACTACGGGAGGGGCCTTATAGGTGTGCCACCCCAACAAAAAACAAAAAAAAGGGTGCTCATTCAGCCCAAATGGTTGGTCAGGCAACGAGCATGAGGTACAGCTAAGCCAAGAGTTTTTGTCTAAACAATGGGAGCTGTGGCAGTTGATGGCAGGCGCAAGGGGGAGCAGCGTACCTGATTGCGTGTGATGTTGATGTGCGCCCTGCCCGCCAGCTCCGAGACGAGCTTCTCCTCGAGGCGCCGGACGAGCTCCGTGGAGAACACAACGAGGTCCGTGAGGTACAGCCCCAGGTCGGCGCGCAGCGGTGACACGCACACGCACTCGCGCGTGCTGCGGAACAGCGGCTGGCTGGCGCGGAAGAGGTCGCTGGCGCACGCGAGCGCGGGGCACAAGGGTCCCGCGATGAACTGCCTGAGTGCCCGCGGCGGGGAGCACTGCTGGTAGATTTCTGCTCGGAAGGGCTTGCATAGCTCGCTGCCGTACAGCCTGGGGGGGAAGGAGGGGGTCAGGTGGGGTGGAAGGGAGTGGAAGAGGAAAGGAGAAGAGAAGAGGAAGGGAGCATATGAGGTGAAGTCGATGGTGATGGTAATGTCGCTGCTGATGCACTCTCTTGCTCTGCCCATGCACTCACTGCACTGAAGTGCACCGAACGTACTGCACCGAACTCACTGCACCGAATGGCACCGTACTCACTGCAGAGTGATTTTGGTTTGGTTGAGCAGGCGGGGCGGCACGGCAGTAAAGTCGTTGTCGAAGAGGGAGAGTGCGACCAAGTTTGGCAGTCCCGACATGTCGGGAATGGCGCCCGTCATCTTATTGTCCGCTAGAAAGCTGCCGTGCGGGGAGAGGTGGAAGTGGGGTGGATAGGTGTGGGCAGTGTTGGGCAGGTGGGCGAAAAAGGGCAGGGCCCAGGGGTGGAATGGAATGGAATGGAATGGAATGGAACTGGGATCTTGGAGCGTGTGAGGTGGTTTTCTGCAAAGAACCTGCCGTGTGGTGAGGCACGGATGGGCGCACAGGTGGGCACAGGTAAGGGGATCAGAGGAGCGAAGGAATGAGGAGAAAGGGAGTGTGGGGGGTAGGGGAGTGTGAGGGTAAGGGAGTATGAGGGATAAGGGAATGTGAGGAGGAGAAAAGGAGTGTGAGGAGCCAGGGAATTAGGAAAAAGGGAGTGTGAAAAGCAAGGGAGTGTGAGGAGCAACGGAGTGTGAGGAGCCAGCGAGTGTGAAAAGGGAGTTTGAGGAGCA